>BGPR01000077.1:1474139-1511453 GCA_013235015.1 Araneus ventricosus
GGACAGTAAAAATTCAATACATTCTTATTTCCTTCATTCATTTGCCCTCCAACATCCCATCCCTTTGAACCCAATCTCCAAACCCTCCCCCTTCCAATCCTCCCTGCCTGCAACCCCTTCTTTATTTTTTTCCTGTCCCAATCTCCTAACCCAACCGTCGGCGTCCTATATTCAACAAAATCCAATTAAATTTCTGGCTCGCTTGTGTCAAAGCCAGCAGGATGTACCGGTACCGGTACACTTCAAAGATAGACACACGCACAGATAAAGAGAGGGGTGGAAGGATCTCAAAGAACAGAAGAAGAGAGCGAAAATAAAGGGTGAGGGGGTATTTAGGCGGAGTCGAGCCTCTATTCATATTAAACCCTTCTTACATATTCAATGGCGTCTTGGACTAGAAAGAGAAATGTCCTCCTACCCTATTGGACAGAACTGGAAGCATCTCCTAGGCAACTAGCTGTCTCGGAGACGCATAGGGATGAGGATGGTAAGAGGCAAGGGGGATTCTTCGCTCTCAAATCACGAGTCATCCCCTTTATGTAGATTCGTAGAGAATTCGAAAGGCCTGATTGGGATTGGTTCCTTCTCTCCGATGTGTCTCTTTCATTCGCCCAACCCTTGTATCTTATTCGATGCCTCCTTTAAAAGTCTCGGAATTTTCTCATTTCTTCGAAAGTGTGTTTCGTTGAGAAAAGGACTCCCCGCACCAATTTAAATATTTACTGGGAATTTTCTGTTCTGAAATATCTGATGGAGAGCAGTCCCCCGCTTTTAAAGGATTTACATATCGTACCTGTCCAGGGAAATCTTTACTTGAATGAATGGAAGATGTATGATTTGGTATTCTAAGTAGATACCATGCTTTCGATGCCATCGATATTATAGGTTAATAATAGGAAATGCGGGAACTGGGGTTAGAGAGGGAGACGGAGGTAGCCATTTCGAAATAAAGTACGTACTTGGTGAAATGGGTTTTAGTCCTGATAATACAATTAACGTGATTGAAAGGTTAGGTCCATTATGAAAATAAACCCAAATTAAAGCAATATGTAAAAATTCATTTAATCAGTTGCACCCAGCAGATCCCAACTTTCTTAGCATCTGGGTCTCAACTTCTCATATCAGCTTTGATCATTATTCCTTACGCTAAATTTTAGAATTTCAAAAATGAATATGAAAATAATTAATATTATTTATAATTATTATTTATCTTTTTTTGAAAGATATTTTATTTTCCCATTATAAGAATACTTTTTTTTATTCATGCCTTACACATTAAAAAAATTAAATGCATTTATTAATTAATTTTTTATTCAAGGAAAATAAAGATTATCATTATCTTTCCATGGAAATTAGGTACTTAAAAATTACATTTTCAGTCATTTTATATGTTTAGAAGTCCTAATATAACACAAAAAGTAATGGATAATCAACATTAATAAATGAGGAAAGACACGTTTAGCAACAAAAGGTTTACCATGAGTTTTATAAGAAAAAGTTTTAGATTATAACAATATTTATTATTATATATCTAATCTTCATTTATTATAGTATCTTGCCTCTCTCACTTAAGAGTGGAAAAGAATATATAGCAACATTCATTTTTTGCCCTAGTCACTTATAGAGGGAAATATGCAATAACAGAATCTTTTTTTGCCCTAATCACTAATAGAGGGGAATGTGCACTAACGGACTTTTCTTGCCTTGTCCATTTAAAAGTGGCTTTAGCTAGATTAGAGAACCATCGTGAAGTTACGGAAAAGCTATTTTGGAAGGGACTAAGGGTTTTGGAAGGGACTTTAATTTTATACAATTATTAGATGATGAGGATGACACCTGAATCATCATAACACCACACTAGCAGACTAAAGGGTGGAAGAGAATGGGCATTAACCGCCGTTGCTTTCCCTGGTCACTTCAGGATGGAAGGGAATATGCATTAAAGCATGAACAGCCTTAACTTAATTCCGTACAGTTAACCACACAACAAGCATGGTAACTCAGTTAATCCTATACTATCCTAGATCCTCCTCAACTAAGAAACGAAACCTCTGCTTCCTTCACTTTTGCAGCTAAATTAATACTCAAGAGAAATGTATTCAAAGAAATATATATTTTTCTTCCCATTTCTCACATCTTATCTGTCTTCAGTTTGAAGTGGTCCCGAACTTTCTTCTTCGCTCCCCGGGAAAGAAATATCTCTCGAGAAATTAATAAAAGCGGCGGGCATCTGTGGCCTAAAATATACAATTCGACGGTTCTGGAGCGGCTGGAGGCCGGAGTTCGCAATAAGAAGCTCGAAGAGAGCCTCTTTATTGAGTTCACCCTGGACCTTGTCCGACGAACGGACGGATTCAGAAAGAAAGTGGGCTGTGGTCAGTCTGCCACCGCTTCAGATTTCCTTCCGCTTTCACGTACCCAAGATGTTTTCCTGTATTGCACCAATTTGCGCGATGTTGGAGAATATTGTACAATATATGACAAAGATATTGTACAATATATGACAAAGATATTGTACAANNTATGACAAAGATATTGTACAATATATGACAAAGATATTGTACAATATTTGAAACTTTTTTGTGCGTCTGGAATCTTTAACTGCAATCAAGTGCGCAAATGTAGTGTGTCTCTCATTACTTTGATACAGAAAATTCGTTTGAAACATGCTATTTTATCTTTAGATCACTACTTCTTTATTATACGGAAGGATAAAATGAAATGAAGCATACGTTTTCTCTCTGGTTCACTTAGATAAGTTAACTGTAAAGTGAAAAATATTACTTACGTTTTCTCCCTAAACCCGTAAACGTTTATTATTTTCTTATTATTTTAATAAAAAGTGATAAAATAATTATTTAAAATGATTTGATTAGATAAGCGATCGCATTTAGTAGTTAAATCCATTTACTTTATTACACTCTTTCTGTAGAAAGATTATTATTTATTATTCATCTCTACAAGAAAAATTATTTTATACCGATTTAAGACCTTTGTGATATTTTCTTAGGGTTTTTCAGTTAGAGTATAGCATTAACATGATCATACGGTAAATTGTTTTCTTAGGTTTAGAAAATATCTTTTCATTGAAATTGCCAGTATTTGAAGCTGAGTTTATTCTACATATCATGTCTTTTATCTTGTCTTTTTAATCAAACAATATTTATAAAAAGGATATAGTCCCCTTTTTCCAAAACTTTATGAACTCACATTTTTCTCTAAAACTTTATGAAACGCAGTGGAGGACACTGAACTAATTTTAATATTGTCATTGATTTCGAATCAACATTTAATACAGTGAGTGAAATAAAATAAAATAACTTGTTTTGCATAATGCCAAACCTGCACTTTCAAATACTAATGTTAATGAATTTTGAATGAATACTAGTGTTAACGACTTTTAAATGAATACTAGTGTTAATGACTTTTAAATGATGATTTTAGGATGTTGTAAAAAGAATAGCAGAAAAACTCGAACAGATATGGATATCATAACTTCAGTAGTATCATTATAATTATGAACGTATTCTTCAATATATCGTGCAATGAGTTGTGATACCGCGTAATATTGTACTAACTATACAGTTAAAATTGCCGAGAACTTCAAAATTAACATAACTTGGAACATCTTGCGAGACCTTACTCAAAATATGTGACATGCATTTGATAAAAAGTTTCATCCTAGAAAAAATGATTTTGATACATTTGCTATGAATCGAGCAACGACATAAAATCATTAATATTTCCTCATAGCATCAGCAATTCTTGATTGTATAGAATTCAGGTATATGAAAAAAAATTTAAATGGCAATGACGGCGACGTGTTTTATAATTTTTAAATTAGTCCACTTTTCTTCTGAGCTGCCTTCTATAAGGTTCCGGTTAGAAGAGCCAATGAAGCAGATAACGGAGTAACTTTTTCAGACTTTTTCCACTCTTGAACCTTGCAAAAAATTTCTCTTCCTTTTTTCATCTTCAATTCTTCACTGCAATTTTAAAGAAAAAAGTAACAAAAAAGAGCCTTCTTGACTTTGGCGGGTTTATAACTTTTACAATTTATCATAAGTTGGAAGCTCCCTCTCTTTCTCTTCTCTTCTTTTTCTTTATTTGAAGCACGGTTAGAGTGAAAAACTGAAAATTTTCTTACAACTTCGAAGATTTAATTTCGCAAAGAGAGAAAAATGACACATATATTTGATTTCCTTAATATATTTTTAATTTTAATGGCCCGTATGAACTTATTCACCAATATGCAATCGATGTGTAAAATAAGAATGTAAATCCTGAAAAATTTAAAACTTATTTCTTTTAACAATAAATTTTGAATTTGCTCTTATTAGTTGAAAATCAGTTAAATAAAGAAATTTTGTTAATAAAAAGCTTATTTTTTAATTGCTTTGCTCTTATTTTTGAAAATTATACAGATTTAAAACTTTTACAGAAAAGACTGATTTTTTTTGTCCGGGGATTTTATATTTTTGTAATAAATAGTTTATTTCCTAATATAATCGAAAAATTTATTCAGTTTACTTTTTATTTTGCATTATTATTCATTGTTTACCCTATATTTTCAATTAATTTCTTCAAATGTGTGCTCCAAGTGTGTTTTATTAACTCTTTACACCTATATTTTCAATTATTTTCTTCAAATGTGTGTGATTTAACATTAAATCTTCCTCAGATACATGCTTATCCTTGAATATTATTCATTTTATCAGTCCTAGTAGATGGTCGCTGATGTATCAGTATCTTTAGAGGGAATAGATTTTAGAAAATTTATAGGAAAATAAAATAAATTGAAGTCAGATGCAAGACATAAACGCTCAGTTAAAGCAATGAAGAAATAATTTATTTTAAGCGACAGTATCTCAGCATTCCAAATTTGCTTCGATTTAATTCAGTGGGATTAACAATAGAAATCAAAATTATTTGAATCACTTCGTTTTCATTGAAGAAATCAAAGGCGGAATATTTTGCTTTATTTATCTGTAATTAACATTTTCATCGATTTCTGCACTTTTACGATGAATTATTTCCAGAATTTTTAACGATAAATGAATGAATTTCTTCAGAGAAATGGCAGTAAAAATGAAATATTATTCATTTTTGGTGTTATTTGAAATAAAATCTAAATTACGTGTTTAAATGTCATAACTTTAAAAACTTTTTTTTATAAAAATGATTGTGAAATGGCATATTTCTACTAAATTTGTTAGACTTGAATTAATTCGGAATGTACATACGAAATACCTTTTGCGATGTAGATAAGTAAGTGCTCTAGTAGTTTCAACTTATTAATTCAGTTCCATTCCATCCTTAAAAATAAAGGAAAGAACAACAATTTTTACAGGCGATGTGATTTTAAGCATCTGTGGAAATAAAATGACGTGTGAAGTATCTGGAATGAAGTGATGTGTCTTGAATGAAGGCAAAAAACTTTATATATGGCCATCCCATTCTGAGAGATTTTACTACGGAGAATTACATATCTGAAATATTTCTCAAATTCACTTGGCCTACGTTAGAGTTCTAGAAGTTCTCTTGCATTCATTGCAAATTTTCATTAAAAGGCTTGTTCTGCCGTTTATCTAAATTATCTTAGTTAAGAGCACAGATAGACATGAAATATGATTGGAGCAATTTTGGAATCATTTTCTTTTGGAACCGGCAATATATACTGACTAATTATAAGAACTGCGTTTGTAAAACATATTGCATAAACGTTAAGTTTGATATCCTTTGAAAATTGACCTCAAAATTTTCATCATCCTGAAGATTGTGAGGACATTTTTAACAATACTTTAATGAGGAGTTAAGGTCAGTCTCTGAACTTTATCTTTTTGTGTTGAAATTATTTTTGTTATTTTATTTATTTAATTCGTTATTCTTTACTGTCACTTTCCTCAGTGTTTTACCCCTGAATTAAAACATTAAAATTAGAAGGCTTAGTAACTTTATAAACCATAAGAAATAAACCTTTTTATAATCATTTTTATACAAAAAACATCTTTAAAGTTATGAAATTTAAACACGTAATTTAGATTTTATTTCAAATAACACTAAAAATGCATAAATTTTCAATTTTACTGGAATTTCTCTATAGAAGTTCCTTCATTTATCGTTAGAAATTCCGGAAATAACTAATTTTAAAAACATAAAACTAGATAAAAATGTTAATTATTGACAAATAAAGTGAAAAATTCCATTTTCGATTTCTTCAATCGAAACGAGGTTATTCAAATAATTTTAATTTCTATTCTTAATGCCATTGAATTAAAACGAAGTACAAACTTGAAATACTGAGAAATGATTTCTTCATTACTTCAACCGAGCGTTTATGTCGTGCATCTGACTTTAATTATATTTCCTTAAAAATGTTTTAAAATGTAAATACCGTTTTTTATTCATTATTCTTCACTCTTACTATTCTTACCGTCTTATCTCTGATTTAAAGCGTTATGATTAGAATTATATTCCCCTAAAATTGT
Source organism: Araneus ventricosus (assembly GCA_013235015.1). Classification (NCBI taxonomy): domain Eukaryota; kingdom Metazoa; phylum Arthropoda; class Arachnida; order Araneae; family Araneidae; genus Araneus; species Araneus ventricosus. The sequence continues at coordinate 1,480,628 of BGPR01000077.1, forward strand.
TTTTAAAAATTAGACATCACCATTTATTTTCATCATTATATTGACGGACTGACAGATTTTATTAATTAGATAATCGGCTGGAAGTTCACTAAAAGGATCATCACCATTTTTGAGGTCTAAATTAAACTAAGCACAGTATTTCAATTGGAAGTTTAAAAATTTTATAAAATTTAATTTCAAAATACAGGAAGCCATCTAAATGTCCTCATTATGCCCCAGAAAGACCCCTAAGTTTGACTGATGCCCCTGAAAGGAAAATCTACAGTTTCCTTTGATACTCTATTTTCACAATCGAGTGTTTTCGACTTCGGAAAATAAATACAAAAGTCTTCGGGAAAAAAGAAAGAATAAGAAAAAAATTTATTCCATTTCTTCCTTTTCGCATCTCCCTTTACATTTCCTTCATCTCCATTTGGGCCAGATTACTCTCCAAGTCCAAAGAAGAAAGCTAAAAAGGCAGCAAAAAAAAGAAAAAGTAGAAGCAAAAGTCGGTACGGCGGGTTTCAAATTTTTCCAAAGAAGAATTGGAGGGAAATGACTAACATTCAAAGTTTAAGGCGAAGTCCGAAAAATAAATAAAGTAAATAAAAACCAAAAGTAAACTCTTCCATGACCGCTTGAGTGATAGATCTATGCGCAGAGTGGACATTCGGGGGCTTTGGAAAAGCGTGACCAATATCCAGCGCACGATCTTGATGTCCAGCTACCCCCCCACAAAACTTCTCAACCCTCCCTTTCATCTTACCAATATCCACTAGTAGGAAAATAAAGTTAAACTCAACTTTTTTTTTCTTGGTAACTTTGACCGTACCCTTGCCTGGGTCGGTGTTGTTTCAAACATTAAATTTTGTGAGCGTGTCATATTTTGCTGCAGGATTTTATGGTGGCTGACTGTTATGGGAGCTTTTACTTATGGGAAGAAACGAGAAAATTCTTTTGTTGGTCGTAATTAAAGAAAAGATTTTAACACTTTTTGAAATCTTTTTCATTATTTTATGCATATGTCTAAGAATTGGTTATTAATGAGGATCAAGCGTTCAAACAAATCTATGGAATTAAATGGTTGTTTGGCGATATATCTTTGAACTGTTCTATTTTTGATAATATTCAAATAGGATTTTTCAGATTCATGTCTTCGAGTTGACTTTTGTAAAATTCTCCCCTTAGACGTGCAATAAAAATTGCTGTAGTTAAATTTCTCTAGACATAAGCTTCAGTGAACTTTTTCAAATATTTCTATTGTGAACACTAAAGAATTTTTTTTCCTTTTCATTTAAAGATTTCATGAATAAAATATATAATGTTTTATATTCAGTATTATATTCTGTTATGTATTTCATATTATTTGATTTAAAACTGGAAAATATTAAGCATTTGGACATCAAAGTTCGAAGTTCAAGCTATTGCTATTGTTGAAACAAATTGCTTTCCAAATTTTTAGTTTTCAGACAGAATAGAGTTTTAAACCTAATAATTTTTTTCTTTTTAAGAAAATATTCCCAGTCAGAGTTAATCAATTTTTACACGTATCTATTTTCTGCAAATTTTCTAATTTGCTGTAGTCTTCTCTGAGATAATGCCACATATAGGCTATAAACTGTTTTTTTAATACGTCATAAAACAGCTGTTTCCACCAGAAACCTCAAACAGTAGAGAAATTACAGAAATCCTGTTAATGGGCTAAATTGGACGGACGTCACAGTCCTATGACAAATGTGTCTGCGCGTAATTTTACATCACAATGATCCTTGTTTTACGCTGCGTACAATTTTCTTCTGTACCTATGGAAGGCCTTACACCCTCTTGGGTATTCTGGGCCTGGGTGGGTCGTAAATAAAAAAATAAAGTAAATAAAACTTTCTTCTGCAACATGCGTATTGGATTCCAAAATTAAATTGGTGTTTGACGTGCATCACGTGAGGTTGAATTAACTCTATTATGCTGCTTTGTTCTTCCGATTGAATGTTACGGTAATGAATGCCCCTTATTTTGATTGCGGATGGATAATTAATATATTAGTTTATATAAGTAAAGCATACATCCTACTTATCTCATTAAATTCAATTCAAATGGATTTACATTTTATTTAATTGATTGATTTTATTTATATTTATGAATTATATCTTTATTCCATAGTTTCAAACAACGAAGATACGTGTTTATTTGTTTAAGAAAATTGAGTTTGCTGAAAGGAAAAAAAATTCAAACTTACTTAAACAGGCAAACATCAAATAGGCTTCATTCTGAAACGGAAAATGAAATATTAAAAAAATAAATTTTATGAATATTCAAAAGTAGTTGAAAATAAAAATGTTTCACCTTGCAAAAACTCTGCTGATGTGTCAAAACATAAAATCTGTTCTTGGAAGCTAATAATTTACTTAAAATGTCGAATTTTAAATTTCAATAAAAAAATAATTCTAGCTGCAAATAGAACGAAATTTTATTCCTTTAAAAGTTGAAATAGATATTCTGAACGTATTTCAATCTAAAAATTGCCCTAGCAGCTGTGAAGACTTGATGCATAAATATGAATATTTAAAAGTTGTTGAAAGTAAAAAAAAGTTTTAAAAAATATAAAAGGGATGTTCCTGCTCTCAAACGTAAAATCTTTTTTAAATCTATTACATTATAAAAAATTTAATATTTTTAATCAAAAATAATTTCTAGATTCACATAGAAGCAAATTTTATTCCTTTAAAACAGATATGCTAAAAGTATTTCGACCCAAAAATCCCCATAATAGTTTTACAAAAGCGTTACCAACATTCCTAAAGTGATATGGATGTAAGGGAAAGCGGCTCTTTCCTAAAAAGCCTCTATTTTTCCGTAATCTTTTCTAGAAGCGGATATTATGTTTCGAATGTATTCTGGACAACCGAATGAAATTCAATGCGATTTTCTGGAAATATTTCAATCCATGGAAGATAGAGGTATAATGTTATAAGTGTTTCGCTTTTAACCCAGCCTTTCTTCCGTTTCCAGAAAAGCCATCGTCCGAATTGGATGGCTTTAAGGACGAGCCGGCCGCAGATAGAAGATATAAAAAGAAGAAATTTTGCGAAAAAAAGAAACCAGCGGTTATGAAATTTTGTGTCTTTCAATATTTGAATAATGCTTTCAAATTGTTCTTTACAGAGCCCAGATTTTGTGAAGAGTTTTTCAATCTTTTCTTGACTGAAACGTTTAAAGAGATTGCAGACTGGACTCATGAAAATGGTTTTTCTTTAAATGTATTTAAACATCGTTAGGAAGAATATTTTTTTATAATTGAATCGTTGAAACCACATGAGTCAATAATATCAAAATGCCGGGAGCTTTAAAGGAATTTTTTTAAAAATAAATGATTGAATTTTTTTACCTCGTAGATTTTATAGATTTATAATGTGACTAGATTATAAATGACTCTTGTTATTTCCTCATCCATTATGCAAGTGCCCATTTAGAATGCGAAAACAGCATAAACGCCATTTTTTAAAAAAAAAAGTCACGTGATTCCTGCAATGAGAGATTCAATTGAGTACATGAATTTGTTAGTTTGAAAAATGTAATTGACGATAACGATTATTATGTTTTTAAGTAATTTATTTGTAAGGAATAGCAATGAGGATTATGATGATGGTATGATAACATTTGTTGTAGTTATGCTCAAGTTTAGAAAGTTTTAATCATTTTGTTTCGAATCAAATAACATCTTTAATGCTTCAGAATTGTTTCTGCTTTGGCATTCTAGTAGAAATTCTCATGTTTTAAAATTATTCTTTATGTCTTATCCTTCTTTTCTCTTGCAATCAAGAAATTATAATGGGTTTTTTCCTTCAAAAGCCCTGCTCACTCATACAATTCTGCTGTAAGTGCATGTTTTCTCTCTTTAATATTTTTTCAGCTTAAAGCTGTTTGAACTTTAATAAATTTGTCTACGTTTTACATCTACAATGCAATTACATTTGACGAAAACCAACTTCGGAAGCATATTTTATTTATTTATGCTCAAATTTGCAACAGCTTTTTCATTCTTTTTCTGATTATAAGAAATCGTTAACTAAGCCGGATAATTATTTCAGTAGAGTTAAAATATTATTGCCTTCCATCCATAAAAGTAGAAATTTTTTAATAATTTTATTCAAGTAATTGTTTCAGCTGAACAAAATTCAATAATTAGATGTTCAATTAGAATTATTTAAGACGTATTGTTTTATTGTATTTCAGGTATTTTTTGATTTGCCAAATTTAAGTGCCATGGAGCTAAACTTGAGGTATTAGTGGACGGACCTCGCAAGTTTGAACTGTAGTCAGATAAGGACGACATCTGAGCCGGAACACCCCTCTCGAAACTTCCAGTTCAACGGCAACAGATTTAGAATGCACCAGGCTCGCTCACTCGTCGGATTTTCGTTAGAATCGTGTATTGAACCCCTGACCCTCCGACATTGATGCCGGCTATCAACCACGGCCCTGGTGATACACTGTAAAAAAAATCCCGTAAAATTTACGGTTTTAAACTGGCAGCTGGGTTGGTTGTGCAAAACCGTAAAAATTACGAAGTAAATCCGTAGGCACAACGGTTTTTTACCATACAGGAACAAGTTTTTCCCGTAAAAGTTACGAAGTAAATCCGTAGTCACAACGGTTTTTTACCGTATGAAATTAAGTTTTCTCCGTAAAAATTAAGTCATCGAAGTAAGTGACGTCATCGACTGAGTTGAGTTGTTTTCTCCTTCTGTTCGAGTTGAAATATGCTGATGTGTATTATCAATTAGGAATATTAATTAATCAAGGCTTAATTATTAATTTCAATTAGTTTAATTAATATAATTCTTAATTGAACTTACTTGGACGATTTCGATGCAAGATGGTGACAAAACTTCTAACCCCTCTAACCGGCGATCGAAACCGCGTTCATAGAAATAAAAGGCAGTCGTTCTAACCTCTAGACCACCGGAGACTTCATAAAATGAAGTAAAAATAATCTATTTGAGTTTTAAAGTCACTATAGCTCTAGTGGCGCCACCTAGTGGTGTAAAAATCAACTATTGCCAGAACACGTGTTTTAAGGTTAGCTTTCATGAGTGACAACAGGTTACTGCAACATGCGTAAACAATAGTGGAGATGGAACCCTATTAAAAACATGAAATGAATGCAATAAAATTACATTTAAGAAAAGGGAAAGTTATCGTACAGAAAGCAATACCGTATGAAGAAAAATAGAATTTGAACTGACGGTTTTAAACCGTTTATGGCTGGAGCGGAAAACGGTGAAAACCCGTTTTGTCATCAAAACAGCTTTAAACCGTCAAATATACGGAAAAAGTCCGGGAAAAAAGCGGATATTTTTTACAGTGTATTTAGAGAAGACAACCCTATTAGCACAAAATATTGGACGATATCTCTACGACGTTGTCAGGTATTCTGAATGCCGTACAATATCCTGAAGATATTGTAACAATATTGTACAGTGTCTTGTGTTACTAGGGAAGAATCAATTTATGTGGCAGCCGGGCTTATGTATTTGGCTTTAAGTATCACATAAAGAAATGTTAGTTTGAACTGGCAAGTTGGCTGTAAAACAATGATAAAGTTAAGATTTATTAAAATAACTTGATTTAGAATGTAATAAAATCCTACCCAATTTTCAGATAAAGAGAACTAGCTAGAATGATTAGAGTCTACCAGTCTACCTAGAATGATTATACCAAACATGTTGCTTCAAAGTGGTAATGTTACTGAAGGAAGAAGTAAGGAAAGCTGTAGATTTTTTTTACCAACCCACTTCTTTAATTTTCTAGTTTTCTACTTTATCTCTCTTTATTGTTTCACAACCACCGCTTTAATTTTTTGGAATAATATAGTCGGAAACCTTCACTAGAAAGTGTTATTTTCTATCATGATTTTCAATTGTTTAATGTAGAGGATATAGAAGGCCTTGGTGAACATATATTCTGAAAAATGCAGATAGGGTTTCCATCAACTTTTCATACCATCAAAAGGTTTTCGTAAAGAAATTTTATACCTCTCCAGTTTTTGTTAGCTGATTATTAATATGCAGTAGATCATGGAAAATAAGCTAATAACTTAGTTTTTTATGTAGCGGTTAAAACTTTGGACGATATTATAGCCAACGATTATCTGCATATCTTCAGATTCATTAAGAAATAGCTTCATTAAACGAAAATAATAACTAATTTCGAATAAAGTTTTAATCCCTTTATCTGCATCAATTTTTCAGCTGGGAACTTTTATCCCTTTATCTTATTAATTTAACTATGAATCCTGTGTATTTATAATTAAATAAATCCTATAAATAAAAGTGGAATGTATCTCCATATACATACCACTTTTAAGCATAGGAAGATACCGACCTTATTTGTTAAATGGGATCTTCCTATACATAAATGTGGTATGTATAGGGAGTTATAATTAACAAAATTTAACAAAGATATTAACTATAAATTAATTAGTCAAAAAATAATTAAAACTTAATTAAAAACTCTTTGTATTATATAGAACGGCGCATATGCAGCTATTTCTAATATAATGCAGAAACAAATAATAGAAGTATAAATTAAAAGGTAAAAAAAAGTATAAATAAGAAACAGAAGATTTAAACAAAAAACGATAACAATACACCTTTTTGCGTGCTCAATGCAACAGCATCAAGTGATTGCATCAATAAAAAATTACAACAATTAATATTTAAAACTTTATTGTATTTAAATCTTCTGTTTCTTATTTATACTTTTTTTACCCTTTAATTTATACTTCTATTATTTGTATGTATAGGGAGATACATTCCACTTTTATGTATAAGATTTATTAAACAAAACTCCTATCTATTTCATATGATATCCTATTCACTTATAATTAATTGACCTTAAATTACTATTTATTAGTCTGTTAATTCTTCACTGAATTATTGCTTCCGTCTGTTTCAGTGTTTCCAAAATATTATTGTTTCGCATCTTAAAATTCCCCGTTCCGTGTACTGTTGCTCGCCTCACATTCTTTGCATAATGAGATCCTATCTGACAATTTGCATTGGCGCGGCCTCCTCAATATGCTTTACAAACCCCCATCTATTCGATCTGATATCGTAGCCTACGGGTTTTTTCCCAGCTAGTTAGAGCGCAGGCAAAAACTTTTCCACCTCGTTATTTCCATATCTGCTCCATCAAAGGGAAAGTACCGGAAAAATCTCTGGCAAAAGAACTGGAAACCCGAATAAAATATGGACACCTAAAAGAGAGTCAAAATAAAATAAACCGACGCATAAAAAAAATCTACCCCCATTTTCGATCGCGTGCATCGAGCTGACCAAACTGCTCCTGTCCCCTTAGACTACATACAAGCAAGGGGGTCTCAGCACTTCAACCTTCATTTCAAAACTTTCCTTTTAAGTTTTTTTCCGGTATTTTTTTCGCTATTTACTTTCTGTGCTTCCCAAAAAGTCCTTAAAATGAAAAATAAGAGAGATAAAAAAAATGCCAGGGACTTCAGTTGCATTTACCAGGAGGGATCTCGTTAGTTGAGGCGCTTGGGGACCTTGTTCTGGACCCATTAGTGAACAACAAGACTTTTCTGCAAGTCTATCTTATTCTCTTCCTCCAACCTTGATTTCATTCTTGGGGTATTTTTTTATTCCCTTTCTTTTTCTACTTCTTCCCATTCAACATTTTCGAATTAAGAGAGGTGCAGAGATCAAATGGGACTGGCAAGAACGAAGACTGGAAAGGGAAAAAAAGTAAAGAAAAAAGACTGGCTGACTGGTTGACTGGCACATCAGGAGGAAATGGAGTAGGGTAGGGTTTGTTGGAGTTGGCTGGGACTGCAACTGATTTAGCGGAAGTAATTAAAATTACTTTACTTTCCGTTCCGTCTTTTATTTTTATTTTATTTCTCTTTAAAGGTTCTTCTGAAATACAATCATTAATCATTCCTTGGCCGAAGTATTTCTGGGGAGCTATCGCTTTGGAATTAATTGATGTGTTTAGCTATGAGACTCCTCTGTGATTTCCACAATACTTCACAGCGAAATCTTAGAATCAATCAAAATTACATCAAAGTAATCAGTAAAAGTTTATTCAGTTCACTCCATTTTCATTTTTATTATTGATCAGATTGATATGAATTTTTGGAAATACATATTTGTGTTGCCACACAAGTAAACACTCACTCCAGTTACAAATCATTGGGTTCCTTTTACCTTATGATTCTTTCATTATACATCGATAAGTTACTTAAAATATTGCTGCATTAACTATGCACAACAATAATGCAATAGATTTTTTTCATCTTACTTTAAAAATACAGACTTGTTATTGAAGCTTTAAGTTTTAGACTTGTAATCGTGATGTTTATCACGCTGTCATGTAGACTCCTTTTTCACTCTTAAAGAAGTTGATTTTTTAATCTTGCTTTAAGGCACATGTCACATAAAACAAAAAAATCAAGAGTGTTCTTCCTTCGTGTTTCCCCTACCAAGATAGTTTCAGAGTATGAGATTTAATTTTGAAATGTGCTTTTTCAAGTATGATCTGGACGCAAAGGAAATAATAAGGATATTAAATTGCAGAGAATTTGTTTAGTTATAAATGGTGTAATTTTCGAGACTTAATTATTTCTATTCTTGAAGACTTTTTAATACAGAGAATTGGTAAAGTTTCTATGTGCATTGCCATTTTCTGTTAATATTCGCACTCCCTTCTTTACCTACACTGCGTAATAAAAAATCAAAAGCGTTCTTCCCTCGACTTTCTCATGTATTTCCACAGTATGGTACGTTTTGAATTTAGCTTCATAAAGAGAATCGAATATGGAATTTCGAACAATGCCTCTTCTATTGTACTGATTTTTGACCAAAATTTGAAAATGAGTTGAAGTTTTCGAGTGCCGTCCATGTGCCAAAATTCACTTATTTGGGCCATCCCGTTAGGGTGTCTAAAAAAAGACCCCTTTTTTTCAAAAAACATAGCGCCCCAGGGTTTCTCCCATTCCTTTTGGTCCTAATAGAGAGTATATGAAGTTTCAGCCCTCTAAATTAACAGTAGGGTTTGTCTGTACAGCCCTGAAATTTGAAAAAGCTCTTAAAATGTAAAATATTTAGAATTTTTTTAAAAATATATATTGTTACTAATGTGTTAAAACTAGTTTATATTTGTTCTTTTGGACATGTTTACCTAGAATATAAACATAAATAATTATTGACTGCACCCTTAGCCAATTTTGACTTGAGAAAAAAAAGCATAAAATTATGAAAATTTTCACTAATTCTGCGTTGTTGCTTTTTGGAAACACCATACGACAGATACTATATGTTCACAATAACAGCTCAAAAATTTACTAAAATGTTAAAGATAATGTAAAGTTTTTAAAATTTTTTTAGCAATTTTACATGGTTGCTAATGTGTTAAAACTGGTTTAAACGTGGTCCTATAAACATGTTTACAAATATTATGAGTATAAATTATAAGTTACTCAATGCTTATCATGTTATAAAATAACTTTAAAAGTTTAATATCGATAAAATGTTCAGAAAACGCAAATTTTCAAATTATTGACCTTTAACAATAAAACGATTTTAATATTTACAACAGTATTATCATAAAGAAAAGGAATCTTTTTTTTAATTAAAGAATACAAATTGTTTTAGTTAACATTGCGCTAGTTAAAGATAAAGTACAAAACATGACCTCCAGATTGGCATTCATGACTTTAGTTGCTGTCCGTGAGTTAACGCGCAGTCTCAGGATTGAACAAGTGCTCAGTCCATAATTTCTCGAAAGTACTGCAAGACCTGATTCACATTAGCGAAACTATGAGAAGAACAAGCAAAAAAGTTGGAACAGATATAACCCAAAACATAAAAACTAACTTCACTGCACCCAAAAACTGCGTTTTACACTGAGATTCTAAAATGACAAACCGAGACAAAGTTGTGACAATTTACGACATACCAAGACAAAGTTGTATTTGATAGACTTACCGTTGTAATTTCTGGTGTCCCGGGTTTTAAAGAAGATAAACTTTTCAGCGTTCCAACTATACTAGATGGAACTTCACAATCACAAGCAAACGAAGAGTTTGAGCCAGTTGAAGACTGTAGGTTGCATGAAAATATTTCTGCTCTGTGTTTTGATGCTACAGCTTCAAACATTGAATGGAAGAATGGTGTGTGTGTCCAGTTAGAGAATCATTTTAAAAGGTAGCTACCGTTTTCGGCTTTCAGACAACGTGTCTTTGAACTACTTGAAGGTGCTCCGCGAAGATTTCCGGCACATTAATGAGCAAAGAGTTTAAACAATTTCAAGAAAAATGACCCATCCTTAAAAACTGCAAGGAGCAATTTTAAAAGTTGCAAATCAAGGGCCGTAAACTGATAAGTTCAAAGAAGGGACTGTCTCCTTAATCAAAATTGTTCTCACTGAAGAGAACAATCTGCTTCTTCGAGGTGCCTACAAGGAATGTGCCAAATTATCCTAATATTATTGGGAGAAATCCTTCGGCGGAGTACTGTAAAATTTTATTTACATTTTAATGTAAAGACAACATTTGAAATTTCATTCCTGTTGTTCGTTGATTTTTTCAGTTATCGTGCCCCTTATACGTAATGATAGAGGAACATGACGTCTGTCCTTGATGAATTCTATCCAAATTTTAACACAAAATCTACAAATTTGGTGCACAGACAACAGATTTCAATTATCTACAGTATTTGCTTGACCTTGCTTTTAGGTTATACCTCTATGTAAATGCTAATTTGCCTTATGTAAATATGTTGATGTTGCTCGAAGATGGCACCCGCAGCCCTTATTCGTGGTCATCTTTCTCTTTCCCGGGGATTCTACAACCATTGGGTTGAGTCGATACTCTCGGGTTATGATGTAGAATGTGTAACTAGTTTCGTTTTTCAGTTGCCGTGTTCGCTTACACATAAACTGAAGCTGTAATCCCAAAGATGCGTTTTTTCCTACTCAGGGAGATATAAATTGTGGAGATTCATCAGAACCCCGGGTTCGAATTTTTTGATGATTTACGATAATTTGTATTCTTCAACTTCGAAGGTAAAGACGAGCTCTCTTTTCATTTCACGAAAAAAAAAATTAGAATTCTTATATGGCTGGAAATAATTTTCTTATCATTCTGATAGTCACCAATATAGTAAAACTTAAATTTTAACTAAAATAATTTAATTCTAATTTCATTTAAGAGCTTAACGAAACTTCGAATCATTGGAAGAGTGGGGCTAAAATTAGTGGAAGAATATAAGTGATTGATTGGATAGCGATGTTAAGCATTTTGTGTTCAATCTCTGATTTTTTAATTTCTTAATAAAAGTGAAATATAAAACAAGAAATCCAATTGGCAAATTGAAATAGCATTTAAGACAGGGGTGGGGAGCCTTTTTGCATTGAAAGCCCTCGTTAAATTTCGGCTGCTGGACCAAAAGCTGCACAAGCAGAATCTTAAAGGTTGTTGTGTTGTAATTATTATTATATTACAGACAAGTATATTATTTTAGCGCAAATTGTCAATAACTGGTAAGGCCTTATAAGAAACCCAAAACGGCCGTAGAATCCCCACCCCTGATTTAAGAGACAAACGTGACTATAAATTGGGGTAGCGGTGGCATATTCTCACGTTCGAGACCCGTTTTCACCAAAAAATATCATGTATGCTGGCATAACCCACGTTAAATTCGTTCGTGGCTGTTTTAATTCGTCCCCACTGGTATGTTTTGAAAGTTTGGAGACGACTGTAGAGTGTCGACTCATATGCTATTCATATGACCACGGTGTAAAGTAACGACGCCCGTGATTTCAAAATTGGACTTAATCTAATAAATTAATTAATGTATTATTCCAAATAATCTCATGATACATGTTAAATGATAATAGACACCTGACGATCTAAGGCACCTGTTCCATTGGCAAATCCAGGGGGGGGGGCGCTGGGCTGAGGTATAAAAAATTTGTTTCGTCATGACGAATGTCAAACCTTATGGCTTATGTAAACCAAATCACTTTAACTTTACAGACTTCAATCACTTGACAATACGACTCACAAAGAACACTACAATACTTTCTATAATTAAATAAAAAACACAATGAAATAACTAGGCAAAAGCATGTTTTTGACCGCGTCAACACTACAAATACGAGTGGAATGACTACAAAAATAGGAAAATTTTAGAGCCTGTCAAAAACCAGGAAGAAATGTTGTCACTTTTTTTAAAGGGATATTAAGAAAAAAAAACAGCTGTAGTGATTTTAAATAAAATAAAGAATTCTGGTCTAGCTCTGGAGGAGGGGGGGGGGGGGGGGCCCCATAGTCCCTCCCCTGGATTCACCACTGACCTGATCTGAAAACACCTACAATAAAATTTGCACTTTGGTATGAATATTATTTTATTTTCAAAATCCGAACCGATTTATTTTGGATAAGCATTGGAATAATTTTTTGAACAAGGACAGATTTAAATTGAGAAATAATGTTAAAAATTAAACGTTGCGAAAAGTCTAAACAAAGAAATATATAAATGAAATAGGGTTAAATTATAAGGTAATTATCTAATTAGACAGTTTAAAAAATTTTAAAATTAAGAGTAAAAAATTATCAAATGCCTTGAGAAATTAGGGTGTAATATAGCACATAAAAAATACTTTCCTTCGAATCAGTATCAGTAAAGAAAAATGTATTGTTTTATTTTAATTGAAATAATATAGCAAATGCTTACAATATTTTATTACTTGTTTGATGTATTTTTCAATTATTTAACTAACTATAATTTTAATAAGAGTTATTTTAAGTTTATTTGTAAATGTTCTATTTTACAATAAAAAAACGTAATCATTATCATATAAAACTAAAAAAAATCAAGAACGTAATTATTTCAAAGAAATAAGAACAGTTTGCAATGAATAGGACATTTTTAAGACGGCACATTTATTTTGGAATATATCGCAGATATTTAATAAACTTTAAACTCCACCCATTTTGGCTGAAATATGCCAATTTTATTTAAAAATTGAGCTTTAACCTAAGGTGCCTTTGAAACCTCTAAAATATTCTGCAAAGTTTTACTTTAAGACTATTTTTTGAGCCAGGCATTTCTTCAATATGAAAGTCACTTTTTTCCTTTCTCCAACATTTCAATTCTTTATATCCAAGGTTTCTTGAAGGTGTGTTTCTCTCTTATTATTATTTAGTTTTCAGTGCCCCACCATGTCCAGTAGAAAACTGTCCGTTACTATAGAAGAGCGACTCTTTTACCTGGTTTCCATGACGACCAATCTAAATCCCGAGTAATACACGAAGAAAACGTCAAAGTTGTCAATAGCAACCGCACTTTTAATAACTAGGGATTTGCGCCCTGGACTCTCACAACTTCTTTTTACTCTCTCGCTGCCTCTTAATACGTCCGGCGAAAATTTTATCGAGATACAAGAAATCATGTGAACAATAAAGAAATGAAAAGAAGAGTTATAGAAGATTAATTCACTTACGATTAAAAGATTTTTAATTTGGTTTGTTATGTCTGGAAACTAATTATTAATTTTCGATGGAAATTAATTTCACTACTATTCAAAGATTGAAATGAAACAAAAAACATTTTAGTATATTATTCATGAATTAGACTGATTTGGAGATTAACTGATTTTTTTTGCATTTTAGAAGGAAAAGAAAATAATTTTAAAATAATCAAAAAGGATGCTGTATTTTTGTCGAATTTATTTTAAATAAATTAAACTGTACAGAAATTTTTGACATGAGAGACATTTTGCAATCATTGAAGAAAATGAAAACATTATACTTCTAAAGACAGGAATTGCCTTTTCTATTCTTTATGTTAACCTTAATCAAAGCAGGTGTAATTCATATTTTTTGTATATTTTCCAGGATTTTATATAATAAGTTCTTTTGTCTTAAGTTGATCCATGTCAGAGATTACGTTAATTCTTTTGTTAAAAACTGATTTTCTGCAGATAGGATGCTGAAGACAAAATGCAAGGCACAGGGAAGGATTAAGAATTTGGAAAATATTTTGTTTGCCAAATGATCTATCTCCATAAGCTCCTTGAAAAAAGAAACTTACAATAAGCACAAGAATGGCACTAGTTACCAATGATGAGGCTTTTACTTCTTTAATTAGCTAATTAATTTAAAATTTGTTGGCTTAGAGCAGATCGATTAATTAGTATTTTCTCACAATTTTCATCTACATAATAATCAATTTAGCTACTATCTGTCTAATTATCTGTCAAAAACGTATTTGCCACGTTAGAAAATTATTACATGCATGACACTATAGAGAAAAGGCTCATAGTTAATACTTTTCAAAATATATTTCATTAACTACAATAAAGTTTTATGAATTTAGAAGTTTTAACTTAAGCAAGAGTCTTAAATGAAAATTAAACACAAGCAATATTCTCAGGTGTAACAGCCGAGCAGCCAAAACCACTAGTAATAAAAATTAATAACTGCCAGTTAGTGATTTTCTGACTTCTTGTTCTTAATCTTTCATTATAAAATTTATGTAATATTATTACAGACTAACAATAATGTTTTATTGCTTTTTTATAGATCTAATGTGTGGAAAATAACTACATGAACAGAGACTACATGCCAATCTCATGCAAACCTCATAAAAATGGATAATTCATGAGCCTTATTTCCAGCCCAATGACACAAGTATCTCTGAAGAAAGAGACAGCCCATTGTGTGAGTTGGGGGGGAAAAAATCTAAGGAGACACACAGGAGCTTATGGACTCAATTAGAATGATACTTATAGAAACTGTAAATGGCCTAAATAAAATAATTCATTGTGAACTGATTCTAACCTCATCAGACTATCAAGAATAATTCTTGACTGGGAGGGAATATGTCAGATTTACCTCTATTCATTTACAATTTATTTTAATATATGGGTTGTATTTTATGTTTTCATTTACGTGTAACGCAAAGCGGAGCTACTGTAAGGTTTACTATTTTATCATGCATTTATTCCACTGATTTTCTCCTGCCGAATTTTAATTACACACAAGCCGTAGATTCTGCAGATTTTAAATTCATTTTGTAAATAATGTTTACAAAATACAGTTCTGGTACAAACATGGTTCTTTTTTTGGATATTCCAAGCACATTCAAAGATTTCAAAACAATGTAACTGAATCTGTGATCATCCATCTGAAAGCAACTACATAAGTTATCACGCCAGCAAGATCAATATCACTTAATTATGCTAACAGTAATCCAGGCATATAAATCTGATTGATGAGCTTCAAATAATAAAAATACTTTTATATGGGATAAATTTCTAGAAGGTACAATTTTGGAACTCTGTATCGATGCAATGATAATAGAAAGAATCAATATAAAGCTTTGAAGAGAATAAACAATCTTTATATGATTCCATTCTTAATCAAAAGGAATGAAAAATTATATTGCCGGAAAAAAACCGGACATCAAAAAATACAATCTCATTGTATAGTCCATACAGATCTTCGTTTACAGCAGGAATAAATCTCAGACGAATTTGATTCCAATGCAACCCAGGAATATAAAGAAAAAGTGGCACCAAATACCATCCGAATCCGCCAGATCTTGCACTAAAAAAAAACGAAGAATTCGAAGAAATAATATCAGTTGTAAAATGTTTTCGATCGATCCTTTATATTTTAAGAAAACATTGCTACATATGGCAAAAAAAAGGAAGTTTCCTACAAATTTGAACGATTTGTCGACAATTGCATTAAAATATATAAAAATGTTTGGAAATTCTGTTTATTAAATTAACTAAAACTAAGAAAATATCACGATGAAGGGGCTTTGTTATTTTCAAATAATGGTTACTTTGTAATAAAGAGCATGGCGTCGTGTTGCCTTTTCTGGCATGTTGTTATTTTTCAAAACCAAAAACAAAAAAGGGATTTTTCACCTTCGTTACCAATAAGAGAAAGATACTTTGTATAAACAGAGAAATATGAAGACGCAAAGTAACAGCAAACTTTTAGAAAACTATATATATATATATATGATATGCACAATATATATATATATATATATATATATATGTATATATATATATATATAAAAATGTAATATATAAATAAGATATATATATATATATATGTATATATAAAATATATATATATATAATATATATATAAAATATATATATACTACTATACCCAAAAGATCCGGACACTTGCGATTTTCATTTTTTAGAATTCTCCGGAATGGTTTAACCATCTACCATTAAACTTCAGGTATAAAGAATAGACATTAACCCACCATTTTACATTGAAGATCTGGTCCCAGGTACCTTAGGGGAAACCGTCTACAAATGATGAAGACAAAAGGTTTTTGACCCACTTCACCAATATGTATTACAAGATGAAACTTTCAGAAATGGCAGTTAATGTGCATAATATTTAAGGAATTTGTGTAAACTCAGCTCAAATATTGGGAAGATATAAAATTTTCTTAAAAATCTCAAATTTTTCCACCTGTTTTTTTGCTTATAACATTGGAGTTTTCTGTTATATTATACATGGAACACAGAAAAGAGACAATGTGTTGGAAGCATTTTGTAAAACTTTGGAAAAGAATGTTGAATATTACAGGAATTATGAGCATTTTATAATAATGTTTATCGCGCATGCGCGAAACATAGCGTAATTTTTTTCTTTCACAACTAAAGCAGATATATAGGGCAACTATATAACAATATTCAATCAATATCAATGTATTCAGAAAGATATCGGCATTAAACGATGAGTGAAATTTTAGCTCCTGTCGAAGGAAGCTAAAGATGAGGGGTTGAACACAAATTAATATTTTTTAAACTTATATCTTAAATAGTTATATTGATTGTATAGTGGTAGAATTGTTGAATTCATAAACACATCTAATATTCGTAAGAATAAAAAAATATATATGTAGAATTATTAAAATATAAGAAAAGAAATTAATTAGATAAAAATCGTTTCGCTTAAAAAAAAATATATTTAAAAACATCGTTTGGGTAAAATGTAATATGTAATTTGATAATAATCCTGAAATAAATAATTAAAGTAATAAAATTTTTGTTGTTTATAGTGCCCAATTAGCTGGAATTTAAGTTATCACGCAATGATAAGTGTTCATGGTATTCGTAAATTTTAACACCTATACAACTTATACATTTAAAGATATAAGTTTAAAAATAATTTGTTAACCCCTCATCTTTTAGCTTCTCTACAGGAGCAAAATTCTGCTCGTACAATGATACATTCTTTTGATACTATTGATATTGAACTGAATATTCTATATGTTGCCCATATATCTGGCTTTAAATCTGTGAAAGAAAATTATTCTCATGTTTCTGCATGCAGTAAAACATTATTTACTAAAAATGCTATAATTCCTGTAATATTCAACAATTCTTCCAAAGTTTTACACAAATGCTCTCTTACATGTTCTATTCTTTTCTGTAAGTTTTCGTTTAATATAACAGAAAACTCTGTATAAGGAAAAACAGGTGGAAAAAATTTGAGATTTTTAAGAAAACCTTTATATCTCCTCCTAAATATTTGATGAGTTTACACAAATTCCTGTAAATATTATGCACATTAAAAATTACTCTTGAAAGTTTCATCTTGTTATCTGATTCTGTGAAGGGGTGTAAAATCTTTTCTTAAATAGTTTTGTAGACGGTCCCACACTCCCTAGGACCGAATCTTTCAAATGTAAACTATTCTTTATATGTCCGAAGTTTAATGGGTAATGTTAAACCATTCGGAGAAATTCTAAAAAATGTGAAAATTCCAAGTGTCCGATGTTTTTGAGGTCATTATAGTGTATATATATATATATATATATATATATCAATGTCAGAAAGTCAAAAGGCTTTTTCTTACCAGATTTTTTTCCTCATTACTTTGTTTTATGAATCGTTTATGTATATGTTGCTTTTACTTCTGCTATGTTTTTTTATTTGTTATATATATATATATATATATATATAATTGTAACCCGGTAAAGCTTTGTCCACAGCCAAGCTGTTTATATTATGTTGAAACCCATTTACTATGATTGCCTTTTCATTATTTTTAATAACAACAGTGTTCTTTCACTTCATTGACATATAATGCTTAAACTTGATTTTGTTTTTAGTAGTATCTTTAGTAATTTTTCTTATTAGATTTTATTTAAAATTGATGCTTTACTGTTCAAATAGTGACTTTTTTAGTATAGGATTTGATTCTTGATATGTTTTGTTTACTTTATTTCTGTATGATTACATACTAGTTATATTTGGATTTATATATATATATATTATGAATAGAATTTTTATTTTAATTGGCGAGTTAAGGTTAGATGTAACTAATCATGAATACAGTCGATGAAAACTGGTATTATTTTTATCTGCTTAATTAAAGGAACGATTCTATACATGTGTTCTCCATTTTCATGCACAGACTAAATCAAATTTGTACTTTGAAATAAGTTAAAATTTGAATAAAAACTGGATTTAAGAAATTATATTTTCTTCTGAAAAGCTTTTTTGAAAGATAAAAATTAAAAATCTTCTTAAATTTTTAAAAATGCAATAAATATAATTTAGTTCGATTGACTATTTAATTTTTCTACTTCTTTATTTTATAGCTTTACTACTAATTTATAAAATTTCATACAATTTTTTTTTCAGATTTAGAAACAACTTAAATAAATCTAAATAACGTAAATTACTTATATTCCTGTAAAATATTTGAATAGCTTAATTCTTCATTCGATTAAAAGCCTTAGGATACACAATGTTTTGAATAAAATCATCCTAAATTTATATCTATTGATATCCCAAATGACGTCTATTATTTTGTTTCTGATATTTTTTCTGCATTTCACAATATTATTTCATTGAGAACTCACTTCTATATGCAAGCATTTTACTATGATCATGTATGCAAAAGTTGCATCTTAAGAAACATCGAAAGAGCGTTTAAAAAACAAGATTTCAAAGATTTTTAAGGTTACTATATGCATTACCTGGCATTTCATATTTTCGAAAGAGGAGGGATGATCTGCACCCCTAAAAACTTTCTTTAAAAGCATATGCTTAAAGAACTTTGCATTTACTCTGAAAACTCCAAAAAAAGAAGCTTTTAAACAGGATGTCTACTAATAAAGAAAAATTGCTATTCCGAACGAACCCTTTCCTCCTCTTAAAGTGCAAAAATAGGAAGAATCTGTAATCTATAAAACAAAACTTGAACTGCTTTTCCCATGATATATTTCAAAAACAGAATCCTTCCATGTCTCGAGATATATTGCCATGGCGCAGATCTCCTTCAGAAGTGATATTCCTCCCTTTTTCTAAAAACAAAATCTCCGCTCTCGAACGGCCTCTTACTATCACTTTTCGTTAACGTGGAACAATTTCGAATCCATCGATGTGACTGTCACACCTAATTGGGTCCGGTTCCAACCGGTTCTGGCGTGACATTCGAGCGCTTCTCTCTGCATGCGTAACTTGGTAAATGGATAAAGCGTTCGCGTCACTGGATAAATGTCACTCAAAGTAGATTTTTTCGTCTGTTTCGAGCTCTGTAGTTGCTTTATGATTCCTGCTGTCCATTTATTTATTTTGTTGCCTCCATTGTTCATCGTGTTCCTTTTGAAAAGAGAAACGCTCGCGTTGGCTGTCAGCCAAGTTTCAATCGGAATTTGGAAATAAGAGTTTCCGTTTTGGCGGTAAATTATTTCTCATCGGGTTTTAAATTGATTGTTTTGGGAAGTAAATATGATGTACGTACAGGAAATCAGGTTTGAAGTCATGTAGGACGAATGCATCATCGCCGTCTTGTCTGTATTTGAAGAAGATGCCATGTTCTGAGTATTTCAGTTGGAAGATTCTGTGCTTTGCTTACCAGTGTGCTTTATAATGCTATGAGACGAAACGATTTCGTTCCAAATAATGCTACACACGAGAGTAGGAAAGTGTTTTTTTATATAATAGATTATAATTTCTAACATTTTTTACATCCTAATTTACAAAATCTTACTAATTTATTCCTGCATAATAAGAAGGCCCTAAATTCAATCAACTTTCCGTTAAAAGTGTGGCGAAGGTACCAGAGGAACTCGAATACTGTTAGGGCACAGCTGTATTCTGAGCAACAAGAAGGTTGATGCACAGACAGATACTTGAAATACCTGTAAAAATTTGTATATTAAAAACTACACTAACTCCTGCTTTAAATTAAGATTCCTCAGAAATAAGAATAATTTTCAAAATGGATAAATTGTAATGTTTTCCATGTTTACTGGGAAATCTTAAAAACAGAAACGGTTATGCACTGGATAACGGCTGTTGAGTGGCCGTTATGAATACAGATGATTTCCAAAAGCGAAATTTAAATCTGAATAAACTTTTATATATATCAAAAAGGAATTCCTTTAAGACTATTCTTTAAGTTCATGATCAGAAGTGTCTTTCTAACAATTAAATTTCTGTAAATTTGGTATGAAATGTTTTAAACATTCGAATCATCTTCACCGTGACTGCATGGCCTCAATGCGTTTCTCGCTTAACTAAACAGTTAAGTAGTCAAAATAATTTCAGATTCCTTCTTCATATTTATAGTTTTAACAAATATTTGTGTTTCAGAGAAAAGTAAACCATTCAAAAAAAGAAAATAACGGTTTTGTCAGTTCCTAAGTTCCCCTTATCAGTTAATCTGAGTTTATGAAGACATAGATTTTCGAAGGATAATCATCAGATTTACATTACGCGGTATATTTGGTTCAAAGAACAGTTCCTCAAATGAATCATGGTAAACAATGCGTGTCGTAATTTGCCCACAAAATAATTTAATTATTACTCATCACTCACATAAGAGGTGAAGAAAATTCTACGACAGAACATTATAATTCTTTGAATTTACTTATTATCTTATCGCTTCCATATACACTTGAACTTTAAACAACTACATAAAGCGAAGGGACTCATCGTCTGAAAATCAATCCCAAATTCAAATTAAGCGAAACCTAATAAATACCAATTTCCTCCCACAGTATAGTCTATGAGATATTTTCTTCTTCTCATCCTCGCGCCATTTTAAAGTTAAAGAATGGTCCAAATCCCTGAACTTTCTCCTCCTTTTAATCTCAGCCACTCTTCCCTTGTTTCCAGAGCAGACGACTCCTCGGGGGTGGTCGAGCGTAAGGCGGGATGGCATCCTGGAGAGGTAGATGTCTAATAACTCAGCCTTCCATTTCGTGCGTCCTGGAATTTCTCTCACCCCTCTTTTTTGCATCGATTTGTGAGCGAGGGTCGCGGGTCCGCCATCTTGTTATCTCCCTTCCCGACCCCCTCTCTCTTCTTTTCATCCCCCCATCAAAGAGTGACGGACAGGCGACACACGCGGCAATGCCCGGCGATGACCGACTGACGTGATTTACACGGGCCGTCGCAGAAGATGGGAAATAAGTATACGCTCGCGAATCCTAGAATGTATATATATCTATATATGCGTATGTATCAGCAGAGAGGAAGAAATTTCCAGAAAAGAGAAGAAGAATTCTTAGAGGGTGGCGGAGAGCACACAAGAGTAAAAGTAAAATGACGATGATGGGCATTCGGCTTATTTTTTTCTTCTTCTTTTTCTTCTTTCTTTTATCTTTTGCTTTTTAGCGTGCGTCCTTTCAATGTATCCGAGCGCGCGCGTCGGAAATGGTATTCTTATTTCTCTCTCTAAGATATTTCTTATTTTGAGGATTTTTTTGTGATATTTTCAATCATTTCCCCCACCTTTTCCTTATCATTTTTTTCTCTCTCTCCTTTTCTTTTTTGGACGCTTTATCTTTAAAGGGGTTCCCCTTTTATCTTTATCTAGGCATCAGTTTTCGCTGTCAGGCATTTTCGACGGATTTCACTCTTTTTTTTTACTTTTCATTTCCATTCGCGCAATTCCCAGGATGAAGCTAGGCATACGCTCAAAGTGCTGATGATGATGGTACTGCCTTCGATTCGCCGTGGGGGAGGGGGGAGGTCGCCAACACTTTTTCCAAGATGGAAAAATCTGGAAGAAATTCTACATAAATAGCATCGTTTGTTTTTCCATTTCATATAGCGTGATATACTCCTCTAGGTAGTCATTAGGGAGACTTTACATTATTAGGAGTTTTGCGCACCTTGAGACTCAACGGGGGGAGAATGTTCGCGATTTTGGAGACTCGTCTGTTCATAGTTGAAGATGACAACTTGCTGTTTTTGATACTTTCAGCTAGATTCCTTAGTCATAGGTTTCTTTGGAAAATAAGCGAATTTCCCTTTCGATATCAATCGTAGAAAGATCTGGGATAAGTGTATGAAACACTTCTAAATATGAGATCTTATTTTATCATGGTCTACATTTTATCAGATAAAAGATTTGATTAATCCACTTTTAGAATCGAGTGTCTTATTCTGTTATATGTCAGGGATATGGAAAGTATCTTGAATAGGAGATTTGAATTATGGAGCTGAACATTCCATGCCAATTTTAGTTACGCATTTTCCAAAAGGTTTATGTTCAGTTTTGTCCCTTCCCCTACAATAAATTTTGGAATTTCAAATACCTTATTACCGACTGTAGTTAATGCGACATTTTGATCAAAATAAAAATACATCTATCTACTTAACAGAACTTGCAGCAAAATTTCACTTATCCGTTTTATACATACGAAAAGAAGGAAAAATTTATCAGTTGTTTTTTCTGCAGTTAAATAGTTTATTATAAGAGCATTTTTTAATTAAGACATTTATTTTCGCAAAAACGACAGATCGAATACATATCCTGAAAGGACATAAATAAACGACTTTTTTGCGGTATTTTCAGTTTGGAAGTAAATTTAGGAATTTTCAGATCTTCCATTTGGAACTGACAGCAGATTCTATTTCCGTATTTCAATTCTTTAGCTAAATATCATTAAGTCATAGAAAGTTTTGATCATCTTCTTATGTATGTAATATTATCAAATGAACAGTAACGAATTTTAAATATTTCACCTGTGAAACGATTTTAATCATTCTCACATTTATATTTTGTTCAATTGAATAAAAACAATTTTTATATCCAGCTTGGAAAAAAATTAACAGATAACTAATTCAGCTTTGGTAAAATTTTGAACATTATCATACTAATAATTGCGCAAGTTTGTAAATTACAATGCATGTATTTAGCTTAAGCATTTATTTTCTTACAACTGCACAGTTAAATATGTAATTAAAATGATACAAATAAATAGTATTTTTACGCTACGTCCAGCTTTTATATATTTTTTTTATCACTGAATAATTGAAGAGCAAACATTCAAACCGTGTTTTCTCCAAAAAAAGAAAAAATGAGTTAGTGATTTTTCTTTGAACTCAATATTAAATAGTACAACTGTATACTATTATTTTCAACTGAAACAAGTTTTATCCCATTATAAACCTACTTAGAAAATTGAGGTTTCAATCAAAAAGTATTACCTGCAGAGCTTGTTTACTGTTTCCTGAAAAATTGTATCTGAAGGAGAAAGCATGGTTTGAATGTTTGCTCCTCAATTACAGATTTTGCCTGCTTTACAATTGTATTTTATCAGCCTCACATATATGTTTCTTCAACTGAATAATTACAATTTTTTGATATTTCAGCTATGAAAAAAAATCTTTTTTTATCATTATCATACAAATGTTATCACCAGAATAATTGTAATTTTTTTAAAAAAATTGATTCGCTTCATTACCTGGCATGTTTCTATAAAATTTCTTTCAAAGATTGATTTGTTCAACTGAATAATTATAATATTTTTGCTGTTCCAGCAATGAAAAAATTTTGACCATAATCATATAAATTTTTATCACTAGAATAATTGTGAACATTTTTAATATTCGATTCCATATTTTTACCTGACCTATTTTTTTATCTTTCCCTCAAAGATATTCGACGCCACATTCGAAGACGTCAAAAGTATTTCTCGCGTCGACTAAAAAAGTGAAAATATAAACATCTTTCTGGAGCAAAAAATTCTCATTTCGGCGGGCAAAAGATTTCTCTGATTCAAACCACTATCACTCCTCTGGGGTCTGATGCATGGAGGGGCGAGCGCAGAGATTAATTTCCTGCTGGAAACATGACTTTTTCCGATATCGAAGATTTTCAATATTAGCCTTTGGCGTGCCAAACATTGGTTTGTCAGGAGTTGCCCCTAGGCCGGGGTAATTGCATTTTTTCCTCTGCTTCTCCCTGCTGCTTCTTGAATCCAATTTTACATCACACCGTAAGATAAAAAAAAGCACAAAAATTGCGATTACTCAGGCCCACCTTACCGTAACAGTGTATAAGATAAATTAGCCGGTTGTACCATCTATCTCTTAACTCCCCCTCCTCCCACTCCCTACCTGGTCGTCTTTTCGCTACTTCATCAGAAGAAATTCTTTCGATCGGTCTGTTGCCACTGATTCATGTAGAAACTATCGCTTGGAGAATGAAAAATAAAGAAGCAGACGATAGAAGAGGAAGTGAAGAGAGAGGGAGAGAGAGAAAAAACGGTAAAAATAACGGTCTATAATTTGTGACGTTAAAAGAAAGGTGGCGAAAAAATTCAATTTATAGGTGCTTCTAAATGACTTTTCGTTCTATAGGAGTTTTGATTTTATGATGTAAGACACGCCATCTTTTAGCACATGAGTCTTAAGGCCGAGTATTTATTTATATATATAGATATATGGCTTTTTAATGTCCGTATGTTATACGGCGAACACAGATTTCGCTAATATCGGTTTTGGATGAGTCACTTTTTGAGTTTGGAGGGGACTTATGTGGGAGTTTTCGGTACTTTCGGCAGGTGCTTGTGTGGGGTTAATGAGAAAATGTCAAAATAGAGATTTCGGATCATTATTTTGAGGCCCTCCATTATAGGTAATATTCATATTTAAGGTAAAGAGGTCTATTGCGCTTCAATTGCGAAATAACCAGGAATAAAATGCGAAAAATTCCAGTTGGTAAGTGAATTGCGCATAAATTTGCTTAAGTTGAGAATATGTTTTGAATAAAGTAAGTCATTTGAGAGTTCTTTTCTTTTAAACTTTTTTTCTTCACATCGAGAAACAGAATAAGGGGCAGAAAATGAAAAAAATTAAATTGAAAAGAGAATATTTCAAGTTATAAAGTAGCAGTTTTGGATTAGAATTCTCCATCGTTCATTTTCCTTTCGGTTTTTTTTAAAATCTGTGTGTGTCGAGAAATAACACAAGAAAATGGATATCCACAATCCATATTAAAACAGGTTTAATGCTTAAAACTGTATTACAATAAAAAATTATAGTTTTATGGAACAGTCCTTTATCAGTGCATTAAAGAGCAGAAAATAATTTCTTTGTATTAAAACTCTTGAGGCTAAAGCAAAGGCACTAGCCTGATACAAATAATCTAAGTATATTGGGATTTAAACTCATTCCTAATATATAGTATTTTTATCTCTTATGATGTTTATTGAGGCTTAATTTCCTTAATGCAGCGCCTCAAGTTCTTACAACTTTTGCTTTGACCTTCAGACTTTTGATACAAAATATATTTTCTACTTTTCTATATACTAATGGAAGCCTGTCAAATTTTTAAATTTTTATTATTTTCTACTTTTTTAGTAATAATATATTTCATAATTCATTGTTATAATTACTGTAAATTCTTGTTATTAGTTTTCTCAAATTCGATTCCAATTGCAATCAAAATTAAATTTAAATTAAGCGTTTAGCTGATAATCAAGCATTAAAAATATTAAAATATTTTATTGACATCGGGAACTCGCAAATAATCCATTACAAATTTTCATCTTAACAAACATGGGATTTACAAACATGAAGGAAATCAGGGTAAAAAGATCTTGTAAAAGCAAAAAATATAAGCTTATACAACGGTTACTCACATTATTGACAATTAAGTCAGTTTATGTAACGACATATTCACGTGATAAACGTAACTTCTCAAGATTTTAAGCATTTAAATGCAAGTTGTCTTATGTTGAGCTGTGGCATCACCATCTTTTATCTCCTGCTAAATGCGCGATGGATGAATCATTGCGGCACATTTGACGTGTATCACGTGAAAGTCAGTGGAGAATCTAGAATTTGGGTCGGGGGGGGGCTGAGGTCATAAAAATTTTGAATCGTTGTGACGAGTACCAAACCTCATGGCTTATGTAAACCAAAACACTTTAACGTTGCAGATTTTACTCACCTGACAATAAGAACATTAAAAAACCTTACAATACTTTCGATAATTTAATAAAAAAATAAATGAAACAACTAGCCAAAAAATGTCTTCGATCGCATCAATGCTTCAAGTACAAGTGGAATGACTAGAAAAGTATGAAAAATTTCGAGCCTGTCAAGCCAGAAAGAAATGTTATCACGTTTTTATTATTTTTTTTTATAAAAAAGGAAATTAGGAACAGCCATTTCTAGTGATTTTAAATAAATTTAAGAATTCTGGTTTGGCTCTGGGAGGCCATAGCCCCCCCCTCCTGGATTCGCCACTGGTGAGAGGGAAGGACTCCATGCGTTTTATTACATATAAAGTTAAGTTTATTAACAGAATTTTTATCAGCACTCCGCTTTTAATAAATATGATTGATACTTTTGATTTATAAATTGTTATATGTAAGAAATACGCTTTTACTATTTGCAATAGGTACACGTATATTTAATTATACGAAATCTTCTACTCTAAATTAAAGGTGCCTGATGTGTTTGCTATGGTTCCAATTTCATGTGGGGACATGTGAATAAATTTTGGGGCTGCGATAACTTTGAAAACTTCTCCTTCCCTCACGCGCTTCAAAAGTATTAAATAAAAGGCTCAGAATTTTTTTTATTTTAAATATTTCATTAAAATGATCCAAATAAATATATTTCGGTTAATAATTTTTGCTAACTTTAAATAATATTTCACTGACTGTTTACTGTCCTATTGGTACTTACCACAACATGGAGTTATAAAATGATTTTTCATGCCTAATTTATGGTCCTGGATTTTTTTAAAAACCGAAATTGGGCGCAGAAGGGAAAAAAATTATGAAGCCCTACCATAACCCTATTGGATTTTTCCCAATTGGAGTTTTCAATTATTCCGTGATCCTTTATCTGAGCAAAAAAATTTTATTGCAGCCAGAAGGCCCGTATATGAGTAGTGGAACAAAATATAATGATTAAGAAGATGAAATGCTTTATTTAATGAATTCTATTAAAAGTTTTCAAATTAAGATGGCTCTCTTAATTATTCAAACACAGATTAGCAAATAATCTTGCAGAAGCTTTAATTGTTAATGATTTCATGACTCCCAAACTCATGGGCACGACCACTCTTGGGGTCTGGATAAATGGTTTAACCCTCCATTAATCACAATCATTTTCATCCTTAAATGGTCTCAATGTATCTCCCGGATATTAAAGCTGTTCGATGTTATGTTCAACCGGCTTTAATATTTTTTCCTTTATATTTACAATAATTAGTCCCAATGCCAATGTGAATGTTTGTTCTGTAAAATAAAATTAACTTGTACTACGTAAAAGACTACTAATAGATGCAGTTTACATGCATGCCTATTACATACTGCGGCTAATGGAAGGTCAAAAAGTTCTGATTTAGACCGTTTTAAGTTGACTTGAGATTTCAAAGATTTTCTTTTCAGTTGAATTTAATCTCACATTACTTCATATTCTAGTAATTCAGAGTTATTTTATAATATTTTTTACAATATGGTTCAATATTAGAAGCATTATACAACATAAGAAAAATATTGTATTAACATTGTAGAGCTGGGCTTCTTTAACTATGAATGACGGTCCCAAGCGGTGTACCGTACAATGAATTTTGGGTCGTGAAGACTTCAACAGTTCCAGTTTCTCTTAGATTCTTTCGTATTTGTAAACAGAAACAAAAATCGTTCAAAAACTCATCCTGCTTTGAGATATCTCATAAAATTTCTTAAATAACCATTATTTAAAATTAAGCCGTTAAAAGGATCATTAGTTAAGGCGTCATTTTATTATTTGTTTTCCAATTTTGGAGTGCTACAACACTTTTTGAATTGAACACGAATATATATATATATATATATATATATATATATATATATATATATATATATAAATTTAACCTGTCTAAAGCTTGTCCACAGCCAAGCTGTTATATTAATTGTTGAAAACTCCATATACTTGAATTGCCTTTTTCAATACTTTTAATAACAACAGAGTTTTTTTTACATGTTGACCTATAAATGCTTAAACTTAATTTTTGTTCATGATATCTATAGTATTTTCAATTCTTTAGATTTTGTTTTAGATTTGGTTGTATTGTTTCAATAATGACTTTTTAGTATAGGATTTGCTTCTATATATATATATATTCAATTCTTGATCAATGTTATTTGGCTTTTTGTATATCCTAACACTCGGGGTGAAGGCAGAGTAGTGTAAGATTAGCTAATAGCTAACACTGATCGCAGAAAGTGTTGGGATTTTTCTAATTATCTTATGGTTAGTATGTACAGTTAGTACGGATTTCACCTTCCCTGAAGACGCATCCATTCCTTTTTACTGAAATACTTTCCATCCTTTTGTCTCCGCATTGCAATTTGATTTTTGATATATATATATATATATAAATATATGTATGTATGTATTCCTTTTGTCAAGTGCCGCGAGAGGAAAAATGTTCAGAAATCAGGTTGTAATGTTGTGCAAGTAGGGTATTTCAAACTGATTCACCATAAATTGACTTTAATTCCGCATAAATCCGATTTATTCAAATTCAGCACCTGACACACGCGTTTTTTGTGTTAGAAGACCCCAGAAGAAACTTACAAACGACTTACGACCGCCAGCATCCATAACCTTTGTCAAACCACAAACTACCATTACCAGCCTGTCATATCCACAGTTTACAGAGTGTTTTAAAGTTCCAATGAAAAATGTTCCACACAACAGTCAGCAGTCATGTATACTCTTTGTGTATAAGCGGCAGAAATCTTCCCCTCTTTCATTTCCGGTAACAGACCGGAAATAGAATGGGCGGTTGTCACGTGGTTCCACGAATACTCTTGGACTCAGATCACTTCTTCGTTTCCTTTTCTTCGCACCTAGCGGGACCAGTTTCAATCAAACCGAAACGGACAGTTGAAAACGATTTCTGAGACTCAAGGAACTTAACGATAACTGTAGGAAAGTTGGGGACATCTTTTTCCTTTTCTTTTACTTACTTCACGTTTCTGTATCTGTCTGTTTTGGATTTTGTTGCTGTTGTTGTTTATGTTACTTCTTCGTGCGGTCATTCATCTTTTTCAATTTCTGAAAAATGAGAATAGTTTTCTCAAAGATTTCGGGTTTTTTTTTTGCAATCTCACCTCCAACAACAAAAGTTGAGAAAAATATTGTTTATTTGCCTAGAAGAAACTTATTTTTCATGATTAGATATCGTTATTTCCGGAGTTAACTGCCAAATAAAGATTAAAAATAAAATTCAGAAGTTTTTCGTATGTTCTAGATAATCTGCTTCGAAATGATGGACTAGTAAACTATTTTTGTAAAAAACTAGTGAACTTCTAGTAAATTCTTTGATAAAATATGAGACTTAATATAGGAAATTCCAATTCAAATACAGAAAGAGTAATATTCAAAACACTAAAAAATTGATTTTGCAGGCAATATCTGAATCATAAAAGGGAAAAAAATAAATTCAAAAATACATATAGCTCAGATTTGAGAAACACGATTTTCCACAAGTTTACAAAAAAAAGTTAACCCAAACTGATAAAAATTTTAAAAAAATAATAAAAAATAGCAATTTAAATTAATTTGTTTTTGCTAGAAAGATTAAAAATATATTTTAGGGCTTGTGAAAATTAGAAGTATGAGAATTAGAGTATATTGTTAAAATGCAAATAATGTAGAACTAGAATGAATTAAAAAATGATTTTTAAAGTTATGCCAAAAATTTTGCTGGAAACTTGAACTTATTAAAGATGAAAAAATATAATCTCAACATAGATCACAATTGCAGAATGATTAATTAATACATACATTGTGCGACTTAGAATCTAAAATATCTTCCGTACAGATAATCTAATATGCTAAAAAATATACCTGAGCGTTCATATTTTTAAGGAAATGAATGTCTTGACAAAATGAAATCAAAGTTTAAGATAATTTTTTTCATATTTTTCTCTTATTTTAGTACCAAGGTTTTTTAAGTTGTTGAAAAATTGTTATTTTGAAAATAAATTAAGTATGAATGAATACAGATAATTAAATAAAAAAGCAATCTACATCAATTCAGTATTTCACGATTGATAGGAAATCACTGCCATCAGGTTAATCGAAATCAAATTATTGAGAATTTGCTAATCGACAAAATAACAAAACAAGCAAACATAAAACGTCAATAATTGAATACAGATCCAAGACAATCTATATAACTTCAGAACTACTCAGCCGACAGGAAATCACAACAATCAAAATCAAATAATTATTGAGAACTTGTTAATCTCCAAAACAATAAAAAACCAAAATAAAACGCCATCAATTAAATACAAATACCAGCCGATCTACATCACATTAGAACTGCACGACTGACAGAACACTACTATGATAACACCTACCAAATGACTTTTTTCAATTTGACCATCATTTGAATACAAATACAAGCCAATATATATCTCTTCAGAACTACACGGCTGATAGGAAGTCCCACCAATCAAAATCAAATAATTATTTCGAACTTGTTAATCTCCAGATCAATTCTTCCCCCCTCCAAAAAAAA
>BGPR01000077.1:1511463-1541931 GCA_013235015.1 Araneus ventricosus
ATAGACTTCTATCAATTTGGTCATCATTTGAATACAAATACAAGCCAATATATATCTCTTCAGAACCACACGGATGATACGAAATCACACCAATCAAAATCAATTATTTGGAACTGGTTAATCTCCAAAACAATACCCCCTAAAAAAACACGCCATCAATTAAATACAAGTACAAGCCAATCTACATCACTTTAGAGCTTCTCGACTGACAGAACATTACTATAATAACACCCATCAAATAGACTTCTATCAAAATGGCTGTGGCGTTAAACGGTTCCAGAATCAATCGAAACCCTTCATCACATCTACCCTGTTGAGCCTCTCACGGACGGCAGGGGTTGCATGCAAGGGGTAAAGTGTATTTTAATTGAGCTACCCCTTTCACTAAGTGAGCCCCTCACAGATCCCCCATTGGGGCCAGTATTTAGGAGTGCATCCATCGAGATAACTCTACCGTTTGACGTAAAACCACTCAACCTTGCTTTGAAGTTTGCCTCCGATTAGGGGAGCAAAGGGTGGTGGCAAGGGACCGGTTGCATATCGTGTATTTGGTAATTATGTAACCTCGGGGGTGTTAATAAAATCGTGCATCGGTGAGTATAAATTTACTGTAGCATTGAAGATTTAGGGGAGGTTGTATTAATTATAATCGTTTTTATTTTATGTAGCGGGAATTCACATTTACTAATTTTGGGATTTTGCATTCATATGCAATATGTAATAAATCGAGGTTTTAAAACGTTTTGTCCTAGGGCAGTGGTCGGCAAACCCACTTCAGTGCGGCTCTGCCACAAATCGATTTCGACTACGCACGATTATTGTAATATCTGGTTTTATTTAATGTTAGTAGCTAGTTTAAACCGACTCCCAGAAACATGGTTCTTGAAAAGAATTGGGCTCTCAGAAGAAATCTTAATCGTTGTGCTGCTGATCTTTGACTCTTTTGACTAATGAGTTTGCCGACCAGTGTCCTAGGGGTACTTCTCCTCGCCGGAAAATATTCTCGCAACTCTGCTTTCGTTAGAAAAAAAAGCCTCGATTCAAAGTTAAGAAAAATTAATAAAAATTTAAGTATTAATCAAGTAAAAATAATTCATTTAAATAAAGTTATTCGTTAAAATTTTAATGGAATGTTCCAAGCCCAGGTTTTCATAACAATATTATTTATTCATCTTGAAGAGTCTGATTAGGATTCCCTGGGTTCGAGTATTTTTCTAGGCGACCCCGATTGGGGACAAAACCAATGATGAAGAGGCATTACAAATGGTTAATCTTTTAATTCCCTGGATTTTTCAGTTCGGCAAATGGTGGTGGGGGTGGTGGTGGGGGTTTGATTGGTAGAGTATGTTTATGTACATTCATAAGATTTTATCTGCTCACAACGAAATCTTATATTTTCAAGTTTCTATGATAAATATGCATGTAACACAATAAAATGATGAGAATGGTTTAAAATAACCACTTTTATGAACTTGCCAATACAATACATACGAATGTATCTCTTTTGTATCAGTATTTTCAGAATGGGTGCATAATACGAGGAATATACGATTTACTGCTGTATTGAAAAAGAAAGAGTTTTATCCTTCATAATCTAAAAAAATATTAAAATTGAAAATCAATTGAAAATTTAATGAGATTTCTTAAAATGAATTCATTCATATCTTTTTAGAAATCTGGGGCTGTTAGTCTTCAAAATATCTGAATTTTTAAAGTTTCTTATTTAGGATGCTTAATAATGCTAAGAAACGTTAAAAAATTTATTTATTTTAGCAAAAAAAGTTTTTTAAATGTAAATTATAAACAAACAGGAGAAACAATTAAAGAAAAGATTACATGAAACATTGCTTCTATAGAAATGAAAGGCAAGAATTTAAAATAAAGAATTAAATAAAATCATTTCTTCTATACTGGCTATCCGAATTAGGAGTTTATACGCAAATTATACCGTTAAATTTTCTTTCTAAATTTGCCATATAAATTTGCCTTCTTTCTAAAATTGCCATCAATAAGTTTAAATAATTAAACAGTAAATTCATTAACAACTCTTCTGTTTATATTACTTGTGTCACTAGACATAAATAATTTATATGCAAATTATACCATTAAATTTTAAAAATAAGTTGCCACCAGTAAGTTTAAATAATTAAGCAGGAAATTCATCAAAGACTCTTCTGCGTATATTGCCTAAGTCTTTAAATTTTAAAGAATTTAAATGCAAAATATACCGCTAAATTTTAAAAATAAATTGGCATCATTAATTTTAAATACTGTGAGTTCATTAACAACTCTTCTGCATATATTGCTTTTGCTGTTAATTTTACCATTTACCTCCAAATATAAATTGCCATCTATAAGTTAAATAATTGAACAGTAAATTCATTAACAACTATTCGGCATACATTGCTTGTGTCATTAAATTTTAAAAGTAAATTTGGACTCTTTCCCCGTAGGTAACGAAATCATGTAACCCTTATAGCCCCACGCTTCGACACAATAGCGGCTACACAACTACAAAAGAAACCTATCAAATTAGATACCTGCCCCTTTGATACCCTCTTCAAATAGGCCGACCCCCACCCCTTCATTGCGTAAATCCGCTTTTCAGCATGCAAGGGTTATCGCCAGATATGTAGATCATTTTTTCATCCCTCTTGCATATTGTTACCCAAGTGATTCTTGTGGTGCGACAAGACACAATAAGCTTCAGTTCATAGGTATCAAAGTTTTTTTTATGTCGAAGTGGGTCATATTTTTTTTCTTGCAACAGGTGTCGGAAGAAAATTTTATCTATTCATAAGGTTTCGTGGTATTGTAGTATCTTGCTTCTGTTCAAATACATTTTGGTCCGTCTGCAAAAAGTTACATTTTAAAAGCTGAGGGATTTTATATTTGATTATAAACTCGATAGACCTATTTGAATTTTTAAAGATTTGTATAAGTTTCTGTTTTCCGCAGATTTTAAAAAATAAACTATAGAAACTGATTTAGGTCTGGTTTCTTATTATTAGCAATTTCCTGCATGGCCCATATAAACGATGAGTATTTATTGGTTCGGAATAATTTATAAAAATGATTTCTTTGTGTTTCATGACAGGTTATTTGTATATTCTGTATTAAATAATGTTGGAAAACTAACTTTTGATCTAATTGAGATCATAGTTTGTGGTGGAATAATTACAAAAATGTTCTTCCAAACACATTTATCGCAAGATTGATTGAATGGTAATTTTATTTTATTAAATACATGTGCATTCCTTTATTTGGATTAATCTGAAATAATATATTTTGAGAATTTACATGATTAAATATTTTAATATATGATTTACATGATTAAATAATTTAATATATCATGAAGTTTTTATATATACAATTAATTGCGAAATTATTTTCAAAAGTAAACTAAACAAAATTTTCTTTTTAAGAAACAGATTAAAATTTTTCACTGAATAAAAAAATTAATGGGATCTATTCTCTAAACTCAATTAAGAACGATTTTCAATAAAAAAGATTATTATTGATATAATATTTGTAAAAAAATTATTCTGATAATTTTTATAACTAAATTTTTTAAAAGCTTATATATTGGTTTTGATGTAATAAATATTTAGAAAAATTTGCTTTAAATCACCAGGAAGTAAATTTTAGCAGTTCTTTATTACTAAGACACACATCAGATTTCGGTTTCTGATATGCTCTTCCTTACTTTTTGTTCTTATATACCGTTGTTTAAAGCTCTAAGAACGGTCTCACTAATTTATATTTCCGTCTATGCATATTTTATGTTCCCAAAATAATGTTATTTGTATGAAATATATTACTTGAGTTTGTAAAACAACCATTCTCATTTGGAATTAAAAATTGAGTTAGGGTTATTTTACACATTTACTTTTCTTCTGCTTTATGAATCTTTTCGGAAGCTACCTGATATATTTTACACGTTTACTTTTCTTCTGCTTTATGAATATTTTTGGAAGCTACCTGTTATATTTTACACATTTACTTTTCTTCTGCTTTATGAATCTTTTCGGAAGCTACCTGGTATATTTTACACATTTATTTTTCTTCTGCTTTATGAATCTTTTCGGAAGCTACTTGATATATTATACACATTTACTTTTCTTCTACTTTATGAATCTTTTTGGAAGCTACTTGATATATTTAAGAGCAACAGATAGCTGGAATTTTTTTTATAAACCTGTTCTAGAATTCCATCTATTGTCTTCTTTTTATTTTTTGTCAGTTTGGGTTTTAGAGAACTAAAATTTTTTCCCGTTTTATTGATTTGCAACAGCTTATCAGTATAATTTTATGTTTCTATTTTGAGCATTACTCCTGAAATGTATTCTCCATGCAATTTCCATTCTAATTTTTTCGGATGTATTAAGATTTTTTCGAGATTTTTATTGCTTTGTGATCTATAAATTGGTAGAGTAATTTATTGTTAACAAATACCTTCATGGTATGAAAAAGTACAAATTACTTTCTACAATTTTGAATGCCAGTACCTTTAGAGTATCGTTTTTCTTAGCATATATTTTGGAATTTATGAAATTAATAATTTTTGTGTAAGTTATCATAAAGTCTTTTAAAATTTCAGGTAGTTGCTTTTTCCCATAAAATGACATTATTAAAACAGTAGACTTCTTTTGGATCGGTATCTTGTAGAATATCTAAAATGGAGAGCACAACAAGAATCCATATTTTTAAAACAAGTAACACGCAAAAACCCAATATTCCACCTACAGACATACTGATAAAAGCAGGGGGAAAGAATCAAAAATTTGATTCCCGCTCTACTATGTCGTCTGCTTGCATGACACGCAAAGAAGAACACATGCCAGCTAAGCATTCTTATCTATTCTACCTAATAATTTTTTCCTCTGCCTCTGTTATGTTTGCTTATTCCCGTTCTTATAGTATTGACACTCAATTTTCTCCCAAAAACTTGAATATCATCATTTTCCGAAGGAAAAAAACCGAAGAGGGGACGAAACACACGCCTTCTTCCCAGTTGTTGACTCAGCCAAAATTTTCACGCCCTCACTCCTGCCCGCTGTAGTTTTGCATAGGCAACGACAAGGGAACCGTAAATTTGGCGGCCAAAAATACTGCCATCTGAATACACACAACGTAATGAGATTCGTAAGAAGGTTGGGGGGAAAGATATGACTTCAGCAAGATTATTTTGAATGCACGGCGGTGGAAAATTTAAGCCAAGTCCCTGCATAGACGAATGCAAAATGAAGAAAGTCGAAAATTCTCTATTCTTGTTATTCTTGCATAAAATGGCCACCTGGGGCATATGAGTCAATCCTAGGGAAGTTTTCCAGAGAGTTTTTGCCCTCTCTCCACCAATAGGATTACTTGCAGGATTCCAACAAGTACAGCCAGCTCCACCAGAGTGGCTGGATCTTCTTTGTTGTTTGAAGTAAAGGGCAGAACAGGGAATTATTTGGCCTTGCACTTCATAAAGAGTTTCTACAGCTGCTTTTGGCGTAAAGAAATGAGATGACTTTTCCTTTATCTTCAACCCTTTTTTAGGGGGGTTCTCCCGTTTTCCTCCATCCCTTTAGCTTTGTTTCCCACGCGGTGTGCCGGCGGTTTTTGCATAATCATATTTTTTCGAGTTTGGAGATCATAAAGCGTAGGGGGAAGGCCGTTGATTGCGATATTGTGGGATGAATTCGAGGGAAGGAAGGTGTGCGCATGTTTGGGGTAATCCTGTGCAAAGAGGGTTGCGTTTTATGGTTCGATAGCGCAGTTGGAGAGAAGGAGGGAGTAGTGATAGCCTATGGGGAAGGAGGTGGAGATGGCTGTGGTTAAATCAGAAAGTCTTGTTTGAACTCTGAAAGGAGCACACTGTTGTAGAGTAGTCTTTTGATTTTTGTTTCTTTAAGATCAGTTTCACCATTCTTAAGTTTATCATGTTTGATTAACTTAACCCCTTAACATACAACGACGTCTCTAACACGCGCATCGAAGTACAGAATTGTTGCTATTTAAAATGGTATTTAAGTCAACGTAACAAATACTTTTAGATACAAAAATCATCTGGGCACGCTTAAATGTTTCAAGTATCCTTTACCATCTTAAATAGATTGAAATAATGATAAATATCCCAAATGGGTGGTGGCATCTTATTAGGAAATTAAATAAAATCGTTTGCCAAGGGGTTAAGAATGGAGACATCATGAATCTTGTTTGATTAGTTTGAGGCAATTGCATTATGAAAAACTGGGTTTCCTAGATTTTTTATTTTTAGTCAGATTGTAGGGGGATTTTTGTAATTTTGTGCGATTTTTGTTTTTGAAGTTGTTCTTATTTTCCTAAAGGAGTTAATGACAAATTTACAATTTATAAAAATAATAAAAAATTTTAATTATAATTCTGATTTTCATATTGACATATACTTTATATAAATAACTTGCTTAATTTAAACCTTTATCTGAGCTTCTTATCTTGAGAGGGAAATTCTTGGCATGAGATTCATAAAATATCTCTTTATCCACTTAATTCAATGAGATGCAAAGTTTTCTTTATTATTATGAATTATAATGCTTTATTACTTATACTTTTAAAATCTAATGATTTTTCTTTGATGTGTGTATTTCAACACTTGAAATTCTGAAAAATATGTTTTTGCTGCTACTTACATTACTTGCAGTTTTTCATTGTTTTCTGAGACGAAAAACTGCATTCAAAGCAAAATTGCCACTCGTTTCTTTAAATTCACAAAATTCTTATAAACCATTTTAAAATGGGGAAATATTTATTTTGTAAAAATATTTTTAACTTTTCAAATAAATATATATACATTTATTTTAATTTTACATATTTTGAAAAGATTGGGAAAAATTTTGAGATGTATACATTGAAGTCACACATGTTAGTACCTTACACACAAAAAATTGTATACGGCATGGCCTTCAATGAAATGGCACATTTTGAAATTTTTTTGGTCTGAAATCTATCTTTGACATATTACCTAATGAAGAATTTCATTATCCGAACACCTTTGTATTAACTTTTTTTTATATACACGTTATAATCTTGAGATTTACTTAAAAAATCATTTTTCGCATTACTTCGATCTGAATAAAAGATCAAGAAATGTAGAATCTTATGAAACAAATGATCAAATTCTTAAATTCACTAAACATGTTGCCCCTTCTTCCTTAATAAAATATTTGGCTCAATCTATAACCATTTGAATATTGATGAAAATTCATGAAGAGAAATAGTTATCATTGATTTTTTGGTTACTAAATAATTTTCTTGAAACATTTGGTCTTTTCTAGATATCATGAACGTTTAAAGTTCATTTCTCATATGCACTGATTTATAGAAATTAGTTGGCACCGAGACTTTATTTTTATTTCTCTTTAATTGCATGCTCCTTCAGAACAGAGCATCAATTTAATGCTGTAGTCTACCTATCCATAATAGAACCATGTTAAAGTTTTAAAAATGTAGAACAATAAAAAATAAGCATTTTTAAAGTACTTTTTTAAAATTGTGATATTTTTAACGAATAAAAAAATATATATTTGTAGAATTATTAAAATATTTAAAGAAAGAAATTAATTAGATATAAATATCGTTTGGTCATAAAAGAAATTAATTTTAAAATATTGTTTGGCTGAAAAAGAAATTAATTAAAATATCTTTTGGCATTAATTCTTTTCTAAAGGTAATAAAAATAGTTTGGCAACGATATTGTCTTTTGCTAACTTTGCCTAGCAACGGAAAAGAATTATGATTATAGAGTTGAACTTTGAATACAATGTAAGTAGGTGATGTAACGTTTTGGGATGCAAGTGTATGTGCTTGTTTTACATGTTTTGTGCTGTGGTAAACGTCCAATAAATGTATTACTTTTGATAAAGAAGGGTCCACGATTCTTCATATTATGCTGAAATACATCACAAAATTCATCATCTCTCTCTCTCTCTCTTAGAATTCAATGAAAAACACTTTTTATAATGCACTCTTTCATATAAAATTCTAATCCTTCAACCTTCAAAATTTCCATTTAAAATTCTGCAGGACCTTCGAAGGATCCAATTTTTCTTTATTCATTATTTCTTCGACCACGGTGAAAAAAAGCCACTCTTAGTAACAGTATTACTTCCTCCCCGGTATATGGGAAACTTAAGGATCGAAAACTACCTCTGGCGCGATCCCGGCTTTTCTAATATAAGGAAATTGCTTTCGCTGTCCAACTTTAATCTCTCGAATGAAGCCAGGGACGGGGAGGAGAGAGAGAAGAAACAAAATTTAAGCTATTTAATAAAACTCCCCCACCCTTTCTCCTTCTCCAGAGCGCTCATATTTCAACTTCCTTTCTTTTGAAGCCCTCGTGTTGACACATCTCTCATACTGCCCTGTCCATTTAGCCCAACGACAAGAGAATTACTTTGCCAATCACAATAAGGTTTTTTTTTAGTCAACGAAAGAAAAAGATAAAGTTCTTCAGAAGAATAGGGGACAGTTCATCCTTGTCAATTTCTTCTTTTACTTTCACCATCGACTCTCTATAGGATGAAGAAAAAAAGGAAGAATAAAAATGATGATAAATAAAAAGAATGAAGAAGAAGAAGATGATGAAGAAAAAAAGATTTATATAGAGAAGTTTATATATGAAAGAGAAAGGCAGTCTTTAAAGTTAACTAAGACGGGGCGGTGAAGTGTTATATCCAGTTTCTAATGCAAGGGCTTTGTCTAGATTCTTGAATTACTTGGAGTGGTTCGGAGTGGATGGGGCCTTTCTTTATCCTTCTGAGTGGTAGTTATACTTTGAAGGATGAGAGGAGGATGGATCCCTTTCTTAATTTCGAGTTGTCTCTTTCCCGTTCGAAAGAAGATGAATGAATGAAAACAATTTTGTTTTTAATTGATCAGAGCAATGGACTCCATTTTAACATTTTCCTTAGGGGAGGGATAAGATTTTCACACTTTTTTGCCTCATAAATAGGATGGCAGGTGTACGGGATGATTCTAATGAATGTTGTGATTTTAAAACGCTGTAAATCAGAAACCACTGCTCAGAATGACCTCACATTTGACCCAAATACACTTGAAGCAATGGGTTTTGTTTAGTGAATGAAAAAAATTACTTCAAAATCGCTGAGCAGTAGATCAGACATTTCTTAGAGAAGTCATAGATGTTTGTTTCGTGACTTTCTTTTCGTGATATTTCCAAGAATGTTGTCTCTGTTCACATGTTCTTAGTTTTCTTACAGTTTAATTGCTATTTTCCCTAGTAAGCTATTGTCTTCCTTCAGTTCACAATATTCCGTGTTTGGCGAGTTCATATGAAACGCTTCTCTTTAAAACGACTTTTCCTTTGAGAGTTTTTTTTGTAATAGCCCTCACAGCCCTAACTACCGGCAGTTTTCGAAGTAATTATTTTCTATCACTAAATAGAATTCTGTCGCTTCACCCGTATTCAAGTGAAATATCAAATCATTCTTCTGATCAATGGTTCTTATTTACAGCGTTTTAAAATCGCAGCTTTGTTATATCCCTGTATACGAAAAGATGATAAGAGACCCAGAAGATTAGAGTTGTGACCAAATGACTTAGTGATACATAAGTCATACTTAGTCATACATAGTGTATCACTAAGTCATTTGATCACAGCTCTAATCTTCTGGGTCTCTTATCATCTTTACAGATTGTGTTACTACTTTTCTCTGTTGTATAATGGTATGCGCGATGGAAAGGTTTATTGCTAATGATTGAAGATAAGATCAGGTGGTCTAAAAGCGTTACATATCTTATCGTCCAGCAACTTGTTAAGTAGGGAAAGCGCTTTCTTGTTCCTTTGGAATTTGAAAATTTATAAATAAACAGATTCAACAGGATGCAGCAATGAGTGAAATCAGTTCTTTTAGTCTCAGTTTTAGGCTACAGGGAATTAAACCAGAAGGGAGTGAAATTCTCAATGATGTGTGGTATAGCAGTTGTACTGACCGCATTCAAAGGTAAAATATTTTCTGATTCCCGTAAGGAAGAGGTTAGCTCTCAGTTCTCAGTTGATGTAATTTTTAAAATATGGGCGTCTATTATTTTTTATCTACCGATTAATAAAATACAAGAATAATGAAAGGAAATAGTATGAACATAAAATAAAAAATAAAATCGAATAAGTGAAAATTAATGGTGAAAACAGTCGATTTCACTTTAAGTATGAATGCATTGATTTCTCCTTGTTATGGAGGGAATTCCTGTTTTGATAATTTAATTAAAGTAATTAACAAGAAAATTTTATTGCAGAGTAACAATAATAATTTAACAGGTCTTTATCTTATGAATAGAACCCTTTTAGGTACGCTTTTTTCTTCACGCCAATTTTTATTAATTAAGTTAAAAACGCATAATTTTTTTAAAAAAAAGTTATTTGTATTTTAATTCTTAATTTACTATTAAAAATAACATTTTCAGGGGAAAAACATTGCATTCTTTAAATATTCAAAAACATTGAAAACAAATATCACATATTATCTTGAATTAAATGGCAGAGTAGAGTTTTTAACACAAGTTTCAGTCACACTACTGTAAAATTGCATTGAAAGCTTCTGAATGTTTGAGTGTCATAGATAATGTGAGAGAATAACAGAGAATATCAGGAGAAAACGTATAAAATGTAAATTTTAAAATTCTAATATAAAATTTTTAAACAAATGTGAAAAATTGTAGTCTATATTACTAAATGAAACAATTTTTATGACCTTCTAAGTAGATGAGATTCAAAATGACATTGTCATTTTGGATGAATGTTCTGCGTCAGTATTTTAAAACATTAAAACTTTTCTGGAATCGGAGTTTCCTTTCTTTTAACTTAGTATAATTCTTTATATAACTTATATGAAAATAGAATTTGTTTGAAATTTAAAGTTGTTTCTTTGAATGAAACTTTTTAAATACTTAAACTCACGAAGAAACACGATAATGCGAATAAAGCATTTTATTTTTCATACTAAGCAATGTTACGTCTCTACCCCCTCACCCCACCGAACAGTTGGGCCTTGTAAAAAAAGAGAAGAATATGTAATTAACGAAACTACCTCGTTATCGTTTTCAGTTTTAAACACAATAAAATTTTGAAATTCAGAAAGATAGCAATCAGAAGTTGAATGAATTTTGAAAAGAGTGATGCCAAACTGCCATGATACATTATGATGAGAAAAGACCATTATGACACATTGGAAAAAAATGTGACGGATTTTAGTTATTTTTAACATATAGAGAGTAGATTTAAATTAGCCCTTTGATTTTCCATTTTTCTTATTGTTGAAAATATGTCAAGTTTATTATATATTTTTATAGTTTATTACACATTTATAAAGTGTATTATAGATTTTTATAGTTTATTATACATTTGTAAAGTGTATTATTGATTTTTATAGTTTATTATACATTTATAAAATGTATTATAGATTTTTATAGTTTATTATACATTTATGACGATTATTATATGTTATATTTTTATTATGTATTTTTTGAGCGGCTGGCAAATTCCCATCTTTATAACACAATGGGTTAAAATCAAATTGGCTCCCCACCTGTATACTTCACCCCCTTTTTTTAAAAGAAGTTAAAAAAATAATTATAAGAAATTGTAGCAATTTTTAGTATCAAAATAGCCGCTGGTAAATAAACTCTAACTTGATTAAATATGAAATATTTAGTATTTTGAACGAACATCGCTAATAATTGATTCATTTATATTTGTATTCTTTAGTTTATTGCATAAGATTTAATATAAGTACGCTGAAACCTTAGGAATATCATTTAGGAATATTCAATAAAATATATCGCCAAATTGTTGACAAACTGAATATAATTCCGAGAAAAAATGCAAAAAAATAAAACGCAATTGCAGACATATGAACAAAACAAACGAAGCATCTAAAACTGCAAACACTTTCTCGGAATATGCAGTTGTAGCTTTTATTCTTGGGAATATCACCTTTAATATTTATTCAATAAAATACAATGTACATTTGTTAAACAACTGCAAATAATTCGAAGTAAAAAATAGATATTTCAAATATCAAACATTAAAGCCAACAGAAAATTGAACAAATTTCATTAAAAAGAGAGAGATATATATAGAGAAATAAGGCGCAATTACAATCA
Source organism: Araneus ventricosus (assembly GCA_013235015.1). NCBI lineage: Eukaryota > Metazoa > Arthropoda > Arachnida > Araneae > Araneidae > Araneus > Araneus ventricosus. The sequence goes on from BGPR01000077.1 coordinate 1,523,611, forward strand.
TCTGAACAAAACGAGAAAAGCACCTGAAACCGCAAACGTTTTCTCAGAACAGCTATAACTATACAGCTATAACTTCTTCCTTCACGCTGCTGTTATGACGCATGGATATTGAGAAAGCGCATCCTCTCTCCATAATTGTATTTGGACAATCGATTGGCCGAGGGGATACTCCATTAGCGAATGTCCTAAATAATACAGCTAACTGCGAAATGTCGAATTAATGATTCGTCATTACTTCTTCAGTTCGATCACGTATGCTGTTAATTATCTGCAGGTTCCTGTGTCTCTGCACAGGTACACATCGCATTTGTTTGCTTTAGTTGAGATCTGCTTCAGTGCATGGATCAAAAACCTCTACTTTTTTGCAGTTTTTCTTGGGATGAATATTGAAAGATTTGCTAAATTTATCTATATCTATGCTTCGAGAATTGGAAATATACCCACTTTTCTATAAAGTTTGAGATATGCATTTTTCCAGTAGTAATTGGTTCCATGGTTATTAAAAACGAGACAAATAAATAAATTTTATTTTGAATAACATTTTACGTTAATCTCCTCTTTGTTCTTGTTTTCATTGTCAGAAAAATTCATATGCTTCAAAAATTATAGAATTACTTAAAGCTAATTATTATTCTATTGAAGAAACCTAAAGTTCAAATGAATAAAAATAACAAAAGTTTTCTGTTTAAATATTTTGTTTATTGTAGTATCAATAAAAAAGAAACCATTTTAAAATTATATGATTTTTTTCATGCAAAATTTTAAGTAGCATTCGAGCAAGAAGTTAGTCGATATCTTTTCTTACTTTTATTTATAAATTATGTTTATTAAAGTAGCTATAAGAAGCAAATAATTTCAAAATTCAGTGACTTCATCGTGCATAATTTTAAATAAGTTCTAACAACAAAGTAATTAAATATAAATTATGCTTCGTTACTTAATTTTCCTAAACACATGTTCGATTTGTTTAAAGTACTGCATTAATTAAATAAAACTTAAAATAATAGAACTGACGGGAGTATGCAAAGCTATTTTATCTTTCATACCAAATGTCGGATTTGGTTTAAAAATTTAATATCAAGTAAATGTAAATTAATGTAACACAGTAAATACCTGTTACTAGCAAAGTAAGTGAAGGAAAATTCTCTACTACTGCCCCTGTCAATTCTGCTTTCTGAAAGCTGCTCTCGTATCGCGAGAAAGCAACCTTTAGGAATTATCTTCGACAAAGCGGGCACATTTTTCTACATATCGACATCGCACAACTTAAAACTGTAAGTTTTCAAAAGTTTTTTCTTTTGATGAAAGAAACTTAATTACGAACTCTAATCATATTTAGAAAAACCAAGAACACTTAATGTTAAAATTTGGTCTTAAAATTTAATATAAAGCAGATTCAAACTAAATTTTGATTTTTTTGTAATCTACGAAACATGCATATTTTTTCATTTATTTGCAGAATATGATAGGTTTCTTACTAAGGAAGATAAATATGGAGGGATAATTAATTTTAAATGTGAATTAACATTTTAAATTTTAAATATCTTTCTGGTACATCATTAGCATATTGATCATTAATAAAAATAACATGTTACTTTGAGAAGAAAATTCAACAAAAACAGTCCCAAAATAAACAAATTTATTTATTTATATCTTAAAACATATATTAAAGGAAAATCCAGGTTTCTCAATTAGAATATTCTATTCGCTGTCTCTCAATCAGAATTATCTCTAGGCAAGAAATGTTTTAGAAAGTTGAATCGATTACTTTAAATAGAATTAGTTGTGTAAATAAAATTGCTGTCCTTATTAAGCTAAACTAGTTTACTTGTACAAGAAAAGTTCTCTGTTGTTAGGAAGGTAACATATTATTTAATATTCAATTAAAATTAGTTGAAAAGAAGTATCAATTCAAAAATCTTAAAATGCTGGCTTTCATGTCCTTTCTCAACATTATATAAGAAAAAAATTGGGAAATTTCCAAAAAAAAAACGCAGTAAATACTTTTTAAATATTTATTGAATAACAACTAAATAAGACATCATATATTTAGAAAATGCGCAATAAAATGAAAGAAATATGTAAAGCGAGTTCAATCGCTAACTTCCAACGCATCATATTCAACAATATTTTTTGTGATAAGTGCTTATAATAAAAGAAAAATCTCTTTATTAAATATGATTTTAAAAATTTTATCTGGATTTTAATCATAAAGACCTTTTGAATATACTTCCACGCACACTAAACCTAATTTGGTGTACGGAAATTTTTCGCCGATCAATGCCGGAGCTGTGCGGTGCTTTCCCGGCATGACTGCTTCTGTCGACTCCGTTGAATCGATCAATATTTAATGCTCTTAAATAGGCGAAATTTTTAGATCAATCTTTTTCTGCAATAATTAAAATACTTGTTAAGATTTTACATTTGTTTCTTTAATAAAACTAGTAATTTCTCTCGACAGAGGAGAGGAATATAGTCATATTTTATGTTTATGAATTTTAGTAATTTTGTAAAGGAAATTTCCATGGGATTCACATTTACAATTAATGAATTTCTCACCAGTTTGTAAACATGATATTTCTTCTTTCTTTATTCTTTTTCATGCTAAAGCTATATTCAAATCTTACTTAATGTTCAGAGCAATATTTTTCAAGAGTTTTTAATTTTTAAAAATGGGCATTAGAAACGTTTATTTTTTCTAATAAACCGGGTTCATCTCAGCTTTCATCTTCTGTTAAACACCTTATTAAACATTGTTCTTATTATACCACTAAAACATTACTCGTGGGCAAAATTTATAATCACAACATAGTTCTTAACTAAGTTTTAATTTAAATGTAAAAATCAATTAAAAGTGAAACTCTAAATAGTTTTACCGAAGTTAAAATTTAGGATTTCAGTAAAGCGAATTGAAATTTTCGCTAATAATTTATTTAAAATTCAAATATTTAGTCATGAGAGTGAAAAGAAGCTTCAAGGTTTCAAAAGAATGTTGACTATTTTGTATTAATGGATAAAAACATTGTGTAAAATGTGCCCAACCGCAAGTTAGCAGTAGATATTTTATGTAGCAAGTGTGATAAATCTTTTATATTCGAAAAATAAAGACGGAAGAAAGATGGTATCAGCAATGAAAATTCGATTGAAAAGTCTAATCTGATAAAAATACGCTCGATTTTCTTTTGTTTATGTAAAAAAGGAGTTTACTTTAACAGGTAATTGTTTAAAACCTTTTAAATAAACTTAAGCCTTTCTTTTTCTTTTTGGATAATTTATATAAGTAAATGATTGAGAATTACTAAAATATTTTTTACGCAAAACTTCATTCTATTCCTTTTTTATTTATTTGTCAATAATCCCTTTTTGAAAATGTAATTTGAGAGTTTCTGAACTATATTTCCCTTATTTATTACTTACCTTTTCAGATTTTTTGTAGTTTATATCAGGATAATTATTTTGAAGTACTTTGATGCAGTTAAATTTCCAGATAATTTTTTATTTCCCTTTAACAGATGCGTTGTCTATGCGTTGATTGAATATTAAGTATTGAATGTACTTTTTATTCAGAAAGTGATAAAAAATTGACTATAATTATTTATCTCCATTTTTACTGTGTTAATGCTGGTAACTTCATTTCAGCTAAATTAATTAATTTACACAATCTATTGCTCAATAATTGAATTTCAGAAATCTTTTTCACCTCTACCACCACAGCTCAAATTAATTACTTTGGCCAAAATGATAAAAGAAAGTTCCAATAAATATCTCCCGGATCCTTCCCCCCTTAAAGAGTACTCCAGGACCAGTTTATTGTGTAACACCATCTCTGGGCCTTCCGTGATAAATGCCTGCTCTCCCGTGTGACCCACCCCCTCCCAGCATGGACATCCCCCTCTAACATTTTGTGCGGTCACTAGCGTACCATGCAACGCTACTGAGAAGAAAGTAAATTGGATAGGAATCTAAACCACCGACTAACCTCGTTAAGGCGTGAAGTCCACTCCTAAGTCGCTCATATATCTTTTCTTTTCTTTTTTCCCTCTACTTCCGTAGCCTATTCTTCCTTTTTCTAACAAGCCGAGGTCTTATTTCGACCACCGTATAGAAATCGGAGGGAGATTTCAGGGTTTTTTATACAGCGGAGAGAGGAGAAAGGTGATTATAGGTAATTAAACAGTTTGGGTTTCAGGATTTAGGATCTTAGCATAGGCTTAAAGGAAGGGAATGCTTCCAGGAGGAAGATCTGCGAAATGTTCACGTAGACTCTTTATAAATCGTTGGAAATTGAATGGATTTCTTTGATTGGAAACCTCCTCTGAAGGGAAAATTTGTAAGAGTATTTTATTTCAGCTATTTAAAATTTTTTAAAAGATAAAAAATATAATTTTTTTATTTATCTTTTCATTTCTTTTTATTTATCTTGTTCATTACTAATTTCGACCTTCGTACAGAAATTGGAGGGGATTTTAGGATTTTTTATACAGCGGAGAGATGAGAAAGGAGATTATAGGTAATTAAACAGTTTGGGTTTCAGGATTTATGATCTTAGCATAGATGCAGAGGAAGGAAATGCTTCGAGGAGGAAGATCTGTGAAATGTTCACATAGTGTCTTAAGAGAAAATTTGTAAGAGTATTTTATTTCACATTTAAAAAATTATATATATATATATATTCTCACTCAATTTTCTCGTATTAAATCTATTTGTTCAAAATAAATTCAAAATCGAGACAATCCAAGTTTTTATTTGATCAACTGTTATAAGATGGTATTCCTGAAAACTTTGGGCGAGGATATCTCAAGCAGTGAATTAGGTGCTATCGGCAAGGCCTTTTCCTCCTTTTCTTTCTCTGTTTGGCAACAACAATAACTGGTTTAGTGACATTTCCTTGTGCGACTTACAGTTTCGTGTGCTTATTCCTGGCGGTGGTAAGAATTTCCTTTCTTCATCTTATATTGTTTTGTGAATATTACTGTATTATTTTTAATCTAGGTCTTATGTATTTGGATTTTCTGCTTTCAATTTTGTAAATCATCTACATTGCATTTTGTCTTTTATTCCATAATATTTCCATTTTTAATTGTCTTGTGGTTTTAGAGGGGAGAGCGACAAAATCTTTACGTTTTTCCGTATGTCGTTAGCCGAAAAATTATAACTTATTAATATCATAGGAGGGCTGATCTTCCTGACGAGCGGCTTACCATGATATTTTTCAATTTATTAAATTTTTGTCTTTTTTGTGCTTTATTTGAGTTATTTAAAATTTTGTGATCGTTTTTTATAGATTTTTTTATTTTTCTTGTTCTTTACTTTTTATTAATCTGGTTATATATTGTCTTGTTTCCTTCTTTTTTTATTGTATTTTTTAACCAAAGAAAAAACTTTTTTTATTTCAGAAAAGGATTTGCTATGCCGGTAGTAATGACCCCTTTTGGGGTCGTTTAGAAAAATACTAGCGTCTTAGAAATTCTAAAGGGTCTTTCTTTTTTTCAAATGCTTCAATATTCTTAAGCAAAAAGTCTTAAAAAATCTTACTAATTTAAAGTATTTCATTCAAAGTTCCTGAACAACTTTATCCAAGTGAATTACCTCTCAGTGAACATTAATTAAGGTTTAATTTTCTTATATGTTTTTCAACTTTGGGGTAGTAGCAATGTTTTTTTCTGCCGGAAATGGTTTAATGTTTCATATGAATTTCATTAAATTTCTGTCCTCCTTTTTAGTGAATCTGGAACGTTTTATTTTATTTAATTTCTGAGGACTCCCTAAAGAAACTGTAATGCTATTCCATCAGTTGTTTCCGATTGAATCCATATTTTCACATAGTTCCTGTAAACCAAACTATTCATTGATATCTTAAACTACTAATTTAATTTTAATTGCATATCATTTCAGTTATATAAATATAGGGTAATTGATAGTTATGATAAAAATATAAATGATAACATAAATTAAGTGTTTATCATTTAAAGATAATTTAATTAGCAAAATATTTTTAAAACATCTTATTCTTGTAGACAATAACATATATTTTATTAATAAAAATATTAAAACATTAGAATTTCTGTCGCATTTATTACCAATGTCCAGAGAAGAAAATACGAGAGTCGAAATATTATCCACAACAAAACATTATTTTTTTTTCTTTTGAAAAAATAAACGAAAAATCAAAAACACTTTCTTTCAAAATTTTTTAAATTAACTGATCATTATATGTTTACATTAAACTACAAAGTATCCATTTTTATATACTTCTGAAATATTATGATATATAATTAATAATGAAATTTTTTAAAGATTTTTTTAGAAAATTAAACAAATACTTTATCATCCTATCTAATTTTTAAATCTCGTATTCTATATTTTTTCCTAAGCTGTACAACGAAATTTTATAAATTATAAAAGCATTATCATCAATCATTTTTTGCATAAAAGCGTTAATACCTGTAAAAACAAATTACACTTCGATAATAATTTCGAAAATTGTATGCGATGCATTTCTTCTCCATTTGAAAAAAGAGAATAACAACCAAGAAACCTAATTTGACTTTGAGATATTATTGTTGAGGATTTTTCGTTACAATTATGATAATCGCAATCATCAATCACTTGCTTTGCAAGACATGAATAAATCTCTAAGATCCACATAACCTAAATATTAATAAAAAAGTAAAAATTTCATCTTAGAGAGAATTGCAGCTTGTTAACTGCATCATATTCCATATATTACTCACACATGAATCAAATGTGACAGGGAAGAAAGCACAGCATTACGAATTTTGATTATTTATCACAAATTGGTTATTTTTCACTTTATTTATTAAAGGAAAAGTTCTAAAATTTTAAAGTCTTGTTTCTACAAATTTATCCAAAGTAGATGCAATCAAATCGTTAAAATCTACGTAATCGAAATATGCACAAATAAATGAAAAATAATTTGAAGAGAAAAATGCTTCACCTCGAACTTATTAACGACATAAATTTCAGACGAATTATCTTAGATGAATCCGAAATTACTATCAAAGAAATAAAAAAGCAACTTTTTTTTTCATTTTTAGTATCAAAATCATTACATTTCTACAAACCTATGGAACCAAGATGCTCGAAAGTAAGTATAATACGAAATAAAAGAAATACTACATAAATCAAATTTGCTACGAAAGATCCAGAAGAAATATGTAAGTATTTTTTTCTAATCTTTCTGATTATTATAATAGCTATGTAAATTGTAATTGTCAGTTGTATAATAGTTATGTTCATCGTAAACATCAGTTTCTATTCGTAACAGAAATAAATAATAAACTGAGTGAAAACAAAATATGTTTAAAAAATACTGAAAGAAAATATTATAAAATCATCTGCCCCAGTTTATTAAAGGCACGGTGATGAATTATCAAGATACTCAATAAACTAGAAATCAACAATTCAGAAGTTAGAAGCAATTGTGGGTAAAAGTTCTTCGTCGCAAAAAGTGAACGATTGTTTCAATGTAACTTTTCCGAAATAAACTTTGTTCTGATAATTTTCTCCAATGATAATCATAGCAATCCATCATAAACTTCACACGAGAATAAATAAGCAGTTAGCTACATAGAAACTTTAAAAAAATGTGTGGTTCTTCCAAAGCAACATTGAAATAGAATGTTTTGTTGGTTGCGAATATTTTCGTCTATGATGCAAGTCATAATAATCATTGATATCAACTATCTATTTTCCCGGTCAACCAGACATGACAAGGAAAATAAATGGACGATGGCATACAAAAAAACTAAATGTGCAATAAGAACGTTTTGGAAGAAGAAGCTTAGGACAAGATTTTTAACAACATGGTGTTCAAATTTTAAGGACTCAGTGGAAGAAAAATAATCATGTTGGAAGATTAAAATAACAATTTACAAAAGTCGTTCATAAAAAAAATTTCAGTGATTGTTAAAAAGTAACATTTTGGCAATAAGGTCTCGCTGTTTTTTAAGATGTAATGTAAGCCATGGCAATTGTGGCTATTAACCAATCATAAACATTAGAAGTAAATGCAGAATCAAGTGGCAATCAAGTTGCAAAAAAACTTAAGTGACTGTTAAACCTCGAAAATTTTCTATTTTATGAAAAAAATATATAATATTTCTCTGTCTTTTCTGAACAATTTAAAACAATCCTCGTTAAAAAGATTCCCTGAATTATAAAAGTTATGAAAGAAAATGTATCAGCTCTTCAACGTAAACATAGAATATGGCCATATTTTTAAAGCACTGTATCTCAAAATGTGATTATTTCATATTGCGCGCATGATATCTCAAGAACTATTGAATATTTTTAGATAAATTTCTTTACAGAATATGTATTTTGCTATGTTCTACAAATTGAATCACATTTTTGTACATATTTCTCCAAAGAAGCGTTTTTTTTCGGGGAGGGGTAGAAATGTTGAAATTTTAACTATTTTTAACATTTTTATTTTAAATTTGTATATAAATTAGAATCTAAATTTAAATGTCAATAAATTGAAATTCAGTTTCTTAAAAAGACTGTTTAGATCACTTAGATACCTAAAATATTGTGTTTGGATAAATATTTTATACGAAATCATGCGCGTAAGGTGACTATCTCATTTTTTCTCCAAAAATTATACCCATATTTATTACTCTCTCAAATAAATGCATATCAATATGAAGGTTTGAAAATGTGTGTACTATAAGAGAAAGAACAGATGCTTTTCTAGAAAAAAAGTGAGTTTGTGAATCGCATTGTTTCAGAGATATAATGTATCGAATTTGACAGTTTTTCACCATTTTTTCGAGGTTTAAGAATCGTATGTCCCCTTAAATGTACAACAGCATTTTATAGGAAGGAAAAGAAAAAGCAATGAAAATTAACTTAGTTGGATCATTAAATTAAAATCTCTAGGGCTAGATGAATGAAAAATAATTAAAAATTGCAAGGCATAATAATTATGGCTATTAATCATAAATCTTAGAAACAAAAGCATTATTAAATTATAATCAAGCTACAAATAAACTTAACTGTACGGGAGCAATTTAAAAGAAAGAGAAGAAAAAAACCATGAAAACTAACTTTGCCGGATCATTGAATTCCAATCTCTAGGACTAGATGAATGAAAAATAATTTGGAATTTTTTTCTGGAAATTAAATTAAAATCTTATTATTGAAAATACATCAATTTAAGACTGATTTTAATTATCGTTTCATCTGTGTTAAATAGTAAGTAATTGAATAAAAAGCAAAAAATACTTATAAATAATACGAAAGGAAAGTTGTCTACTCCTATTAACTCTTAGCATGGAACTCTAACTTTCTGTCCTTAATAAATCAAAACTGAGGACATAAAAATTCAAAATACCGATACTCGAAAGCCATTCATCAGAAAAACTGAGACATTGTTAAAAAGTTACTTTTTGGAAAGAAAGTTTCGTTGCCTGTGAATATTTCCGCCTACACTAATGCAAGCGACGATGATCACAGCTATCAATCATATGTAAATAATCAATGAATTAAGCCGAAACTAAATATACAAGAAAGGAATTTTTTGAAAGAAAAGGAGAAAGTCTCCACTCCATCTTATTAACAGCATCGAATGCGGATCTCCAGGGATAGATGAATTAGAAATGACTAGGATAGAAAATGAAATTAGAAAAATAAAAGAAAAAAAAACGTTGATAAAAGTCGTTCGTCACAAAAATCCTATTTATTTCTTCATTTCTCCTCTTAGTGCAGGGAGAGTAAAAACGAAAGAGCAAGAAAACATAAAAGCGAAAAGCCATAGAGAAAAAAAATCCTTCCTAAATTTATCATGGATTTTTCCACCCAAATAAATGAACTGCCAGTCCTCAACTGACAAGGGGCCTCTGAGTGCGATTTCAAGTTGAGACAGAGCAACAAAAATAAATAATAGAACAAAATAAAACAAGCCCGGCACGCAAAATTTTTGGTACCGCAAACATATATAAATCTGTCACTGTGTAGCGAGCTAACTTTACTTTGATTGGAGAGGACTGGACGACGGTCATCAACTAGTGCCGGTTGCCTATAACTAAGATTTCTGCAGAGTATTAAAGAAGCTGGAATGGAGAGGAGATTTTTTTTACGTTTTTATTCTTTCTTTTATAGCGTTTTTTTCTCTTCTTTTTTCTTTCTGTTTTTCTTTTGTTGTTGGATAGGTCCTAGAGTATATAATATTGATACGAAGAAGAGCTGTTTGTAAGGCAATAAATATGTGTTGTCGAGATTTTTTTTATTTGTGTGGAAAAGCGTTGACTCTCCTTTATATTTTGGATTTGTATAGAAGTGATAGCTTAGATTAAGACTGAGCAAACATTGGATTTATCTGATTGTTGTAATTCAAGTCATATTTTTTATTCATGCGACAGTCTAGTGGATTATATGCAGAGGATATTTGAAGTATATTTTTTAAATCCCTGGTAATATATGAGAGTTGTCATGCTGGAATAAAGGCACATTTTTAAATCCATGGTAAAATATATCATTACTTACGACAACAAATCAAGCAGTTTTATATTCTAAAGCAGACTTGTTTTATGGTCATAAAAAGAAGTAGTTATATATAAATCTAAATATTTTTTTAAATTTTAATAATCAGCTAGCTTTAAAAGCTATTTTAGTGCTAAGAAGTTATCTGAACAATTTTCTATTATTTTCTTAGTATTTAGAAATTATTTCTCTTTCTCTCTCACATCTAAAATGTTTAAGTAAAAATATTTAACTTTTCCCGATGTGTAGATATGCATGCTGACTGAGGAAATCACCCTAATCTATCCAATACCTGCATTTTCATCATGGATACTTTTGAATATTTTTTAAAAAATCCGAACTATTTTTTTTATTTTAACAAGTTAATTTAAAAATTCCATTTATTTTATACACTAAAAATTTAATTTGAAGATTGCTTGAAAGTCTAGGCTATATATTTCATACTTATTTTTAAATAATAATGCATCATCAAAATGAATACTATAATATTGATATAATTATTAGTTAAATATTTCGATGCAAAAGTTTTAATTTTTTACCATTGGGAAAGAATTCATTGGCAGACTCTGCACACATAGCAAATAATCTCCGTTGCTTCATTATGCTGTAAAGTGAGAAACATTATATAATGACTTTAAAATATAGTCTATGCAATGTTAGGAAACTGGTAAAGTTTTGGATTTCAAGAAAGATTTAAATTTTTATATTTTATTAACTTATTAAAAAACAAATACAAATGCACAAGACACTTATGGCAAAAGAGGCTTTGTGCTTAAAATTGTTTATGCATACGAAAGGATGTAAGTTTCATTTTATGTCATTTTTCTCATTCTGAAAATTGAAAGTAATTTAACCCTTAGCGGCCGATGCCGCCACAGTGGCGGTATTAGCAAGTCGTCGTCGAAGTCGGTTTTTTGCTTTGTTTTAGACCCACACCGACCAGCCTATCCAAACGGATGGGCTGGTCGGTGTGGGTCTAAAACAAAGCAAAAAACCGAGTTCCACGACGACTTGCTAATGCCGCCACTGTGGCGGCATCGACCGCAAAGGGTTAAGTAAGGAATAGTAGGAAAAAAGAACCTCATACATACAGGAATTAAAATTTTGACTGCCAACTATTAATTATCTGGTGATTATTAATTTTTCAAAATGAGTTAACCCACGATTTTCGCAGGTAAGTCTATTTTTTGCTGCATCCTGCGATTTTGCAAGCTTTACTTTGTACTATTTGAACGTTGAATCATATTATCTAATAACGCTATGCATATAAATAACAACTCGCTTGTTTCAAAAGTTGTTTGAACATGTTTGCAAACGTTGCTTCTGTATAGTAATTTTAAAATAATCGGAAATCAGAGGGTTGAAGGCAGTATTTGAAATCGAAGAACAAATTAGCTGAATATTATTTCTCATAATGCCTAATTTAATGACTTTATGCAATATGAAGCGTATGAATCGTGCTTCCAATTATAAAGATAGCTGTAAAACTATAAAAGACAGTGATTTAAAAAACATACATTGCGTGGACTCATATAAGCATTTAATGTTTCGTATTTGCATTGAATAGAAAATACATTTACCAAACAAAATGTGTCATCTAGTTAGGAGGTGAAAGAAATTAGATGGTTAATTGTCTTGACACACGGATTTATTTAACCTTCTAATTAGAAGGAAAATCCTAATTGAGATATTTATTGTTTGTTCCAATTCGTATAAGGTCATAAAGGTTATATAAGATACTTATGCATCTCCTAGTGATTTTTGTGTTTTTAATTAAGTACTACTTTGACTTAACTACAGCTTTAAATAGCACAATCTATATACGATGCACGAGGCAGACACGTTAAAGCATGCTAAGGATGTAAGGGCTTTAAAAAAATGCTATTTTCAACCGTTAACTTACTGAAATAAGATTCACTGTTTAAATATTTTGAAATCCAATCGGCAGATGCTGTTTTAAAACAACGGATGCAATTAAAGAAATCTTTTGAAAGAAACACGCATAAGAAGAATTTAAAAACTTTTGTTTCAGCCTTTTGAATTTGAAGCCAGTATTGACGAGTTTTTCGCATTATTCTTTTGTCAGTGTAGAATCGATTTTTTAATCGATATTGCAGGCGCAGGGGTGCGAAAAAGGTCATCGCTGCTACATCGGAACGAAAAATATTTGATTTAATCGATGCACAGTATTGACCGATTCCTATCCAAGCGGAAGACGGACGGACAACAAGCTTGCATGCCTCTTTTGGAGATGCAATCTCAGTGAAAGCATTTCTAGACTGCAAAAAATTTCGTTTGGATATTTTTAAGCATTTTTAAAAGACACTTAAACGAAGAAGGATATCCAGGTGTGAGTTTTTCTATGGTGTTCTTAAGTAGTTATGGTTTAAGATACTTTAAAAAACCCTTATTTGTTTTTAAAATGAATAGAAATGTCATTTACAATGAATTTTCTACTTGTAGAAGCATTACAAACAATGTATACTAGCAGAATTTTAGATTCGTTAATTTTCGTTTAAATATCTATAACAGGATAATTTATATTAGAAAATCTCAGTGAATGAAATCTTTCAATCCAAATGAAGTTTTCTAGGCGTTTTTATATTTTTTTCTGAAGTCAATCGATTTATTCAAACTGTCCTGTTCGTATAATCAACAGGCTAAAAATATTATAAACATTTTTTTCTGATGTTACAGAGCTCAGTTTCATATATCTGCTTTTTCATAGCCTTGGTTAGAAATAACCAGATATAATTAAGAATTTATTCGAATCATAAAAGTATGTTGGTAAAATGGTTCTATTTTTTACACCATTTCAAAGCGATTAAAACTTAATTCAACATAATCATCTGTACCAAAAATATAAATCCTTCGTTTTGCAAAAATAATGCATAATTTCTTGATTTATGTCCTCTTATTTTTTACTTGATTTACGCAAAGTTTACAAAAGTTTTCAAATATAACACTATGTAAATTACCTATTTAAACCGGTAATTATATCTGAAGCAATATAGATGTTAAAAAAATATACGGGTATCGAGCATCAGAAGAAAATAAAGAAACAGCAGTTGACGGCTTCCTATTGTAGTAAGTGCTAATATATTCTCTGCGCCAATTGTGTGTTAATTAAGATGTTGTTTGATTTAAAGCTCATGCAATTTATATAATGATACCCTACAATTCTTCAAAGTTAACTCTTTCATTTCTTTATATAGAGAGAAAGAAATTAATTCGAAGGCATATTTAGAATTAATGTGATTACATAATTGTTATTAATCATAATATGTGCCATATAAAATTTTAAACCCAATTTTTAGGTACCTGTACAACATAACTAGATATTTAATATAATCATTTATTATTTCCTATCCCTCACATGAAAAACATTTATAATTAATATTGAAAACTTCCTCTGAGGTACAGAAACTTTCTAGTGACTACCACTTTGTCTTATTTATTTACATTTGTAGAATACCAGTAATAAATAACATATCAAAATGCTATACTTCTTATTATTAACCCTCCGAACGTCTTTTTACGTTTTCATGTTCAGTTCAAAAGCAGAGAGCTCGTATTTATATGTATGTTTTCTTAAACTATCATGGATAAAGTATTCTTATGATTTCAGAGATATAATTAAATTCAAAAAAATATCGATTCTTTTACTTTAAAAGCTAAGTTTTCTAAACTGATACCTAAAAGTTCAAAATAATTGAGCGATCAGAGGGTTAAATATATATCTGCTGTTATTAAAATATACTTCATAATCGGTCACGATATTTTCTACGAACTAACCTGAAGGCAATTATTCCATGAAGCTTAACTAATTAGACTAACAATAAAGATATAATCAATCGCCTACCTCCTATTCCATACAGAGATCCAACGAGACGCGATGGCATTTTTTGGAAACGTTAGCATTTAACTATTTCCTCACGCTAAATGCCTGGATTGTGTTGGGCACGCGATTTGAATGCCGCTTCCAGATCGCCTACATAAGTTATTGCCCTTTATTTGCGGAGAGCGAACCTATAAAAAATCCGTTGTATCCATTCCACAGACACGCGACTGAGAAAAAAAGCTATAAAAAATGCATCTGGTACTAAACCACCCCTTACACTAACTAGTACGGCACGTTCTCCACCCCCTGTTACTACAGGGGTCGGCGAACTTACCCCTGTGTGGGGAAGTGTCACATTTTTTTACCTGAATAGCTGCCTACAATAGGGTAGTAGTTGAAAAAAGACACTCGTGTATTTTTGAGCTTGTAGGAGGGGGGTTTTTTACTAGTAACAGGAACGTTGTAGGCATTTTTTATAGTCAATAAGGAAATGTACGTTTGATCCAGAGTTCAGTGAATCTAGGTGAACTCTACAATTCCAATTCCAGAAAGAGGTTTAGTAGGTTTTCAAAACATTATTTATTTGTGGCGTGTATTTTGTGCGCAACAATGCGGATTTCGGTGCCCCTTGAGCGGGTGAGGATCAGTGAACTTTTTTTGCCCCCCCCCCCGCTTTTTAATTAGAGGTCCGATTTTTATGTTGCAACGGTGGGTGTAGGAAGTTTGGGGTGGTATTCACACTTACACACATGAAATTCAACGGTTGTCCACTGATGCGCGAATGTGTATTGTAGGAAGTAGGTGACAGCAATGCTCGCAATCGAAATCAAAGTCTTTCTTACCGATTTGTTAAAATGCACGATTTGGGACACGACTCTTTCAGTTTGTTTCGTGGAGTGCTTGATTCAAACAGGTAGGGAATTTCCTTGAATTGTTTTTTGTCTGAACAATTGTTTTAGAAATTTTAGCTCTAAATGATTTAAATAGTATTAGAATTGTGGATATACAGCAGTTTCTAATTGAAATTGAAAAATTTTAAAGCATTGATTAGTTGTCCACATGGCATTCAGAGATTCTCCTCTCTAAGGCAAATATGCATTACAAAAAAAAGTGATAGCAATGTTTAAAATCCAAAAGAAAATCGTTCATACTAATTTGTTGAAAGATTTTCTTCTGAAAATGGACGATTTGGGACATGGCCCTTTCTGTTTGTTTCGTGGATTGCACTATTTAAAAAGGAGAGAAATTTCCTTGATTTGTTTTATACCCAAACAATTTGTTTTAGAAAATGAATTAAAAGTCGATATTTTGGTACTAAAGTGTTTAAGTAGAGTTGGGATTGTGAATACACAACAGTTTCTACAGTCCTTTATTACAATTAACAAAATTCAGGGTATTCATTTTGACTCTTATATAAATCTTGTTGCATAAATTACTTAATTTTAAAGGATTTAAGGATTAAGGTAAGGATTTTTCCTCATACAATTTTTTATGTGGGATTTTTCAAGTTAAACTCCTTGTTTAATCCTTTGATCTATAGCTCCCGTTTTCTAGATTCACTTTTGATTTCGAGTTAACCTCTTAGTTAGATCACACATAATACTTCGAGAATTTAATATTATTTCAAGCCATGTAAGATGTGAAAGGAACCTGAGATACTTAAGTCCTAGTGATGTTTGTCTTTAAATTAATTAATACTTCGACTTAATTACAGATTTAAATATAATTCTTTAATTCGATACATGAGTCAGATAATCCACTTCATGCCAAAGGATTAAAATAATAAATTCTAACTTTGGAGCAATAGTTATATAAAATTTTTCATAAAATAGTTTACTATCAGATTTTAACTAATTATTTAAAATTGACATAAATTCAGTATATTTCTTGACTCTTGAATTCTATTTCATGAATCACATTTTTAAGACTTTTTGGGTCATTTTATGTTAAAATGGTGGAGGTAAGAGGTGAGGTGACAGCGTTGGCTGGTATTTACATTGTCACACATAATATTCAAAGGTTCTTCAATCATGAGCGAATGTAAATTGCAGGAAATGGGTGACGTTAGTGCTTGTAATGGAAAGGATCGAGCATTTGTCTTAAATTGTTGGATTGTAAATGCAGAACTTTAAAGAAGTGTAATTATGACTGTAGGATTTAATCAGGAGTGAAATATTTAAATAAGAGTTTAATTATTAATTTATCGTGATAATAAGTAATTTTAAGTCAAAGACAAAATAGATAGTTATAAATAAATTATAAAAAGTAAATGTTTTAATTGAATCTGTGAAAAGAAGAATTGTATTCATGTAAGGTTCTCAATTCGAGATAATCTAGTTTTGACTTTGGGAAGTTCTATTCTTCTGTACTCATTCAAATTTAAAACATGCCTGGAACCAATTAAAAGTTTAATATTGCTCTGAAGATCAATACTTACATCTACATGTATTGAACCAATTCATAAAAAAAGGCGGAATTTCACCCTTGCAACCTTTAGGGTTGGACAGGTAGACGTGGATTCTCTTTATTAATCTCTTTAACTTCATTATCGTTATGTTCTAAGTTTCAAAATTTCTTTGAATTTCGAAACAAGATTTCAAGAACTCTTTAAGAATTGAAGATATGCTTTTTACATCTTGACCTTTTAAAGTTTGAAGTTCAACTTCTGCACTAAAGCTTATTAAAATATTGAAGCCAGATTCCAACTTCCACAAAAATAAACTTTGCTCTTAAACCATTGTCTGCCACCAATGACTCTTTTTTTTGTGACGCTTTTGTCTTCTTTTTATTTTCACCCAAACAGTGCAATTTTTAGCTTTAATTGATGCATGACCTGATGACCTGAATGTTGAGCCAACTGTTGTAAATGGTGCAAATTAAATAAAAATAATTTTTTCTAATTAAAACGATAGTTAATTGTAATGAAAAGTTTATTAACCAGTTTAAATATAAAATTTCATAAATAGTATTTTTTTCATATTTCACTCATGTTAATGTAATTTTTTTAAAAAGTGAAATAATAGAATTTTGTCATAAGGTTAAGGACTAGCTTTTAAATAAAAATGAAACAATTGACAAATGTTGCCGTATGCCATAATTACAGAAATTTAATTATTTTAAATTAAGAAGATTTTTTAAAGTACTAATATATAAAGTGGTAGAAGTTTCGGCGGGAGGAAGCTAAACAAATAAATAAAATAGACAACCTGAAATATCGTAAATCAGAACAACGATTGTGAATAAGCGATTTTTAGAGAAAATGATTGCTTATTAAATATTAAAAAATAGATTCTCGACAAATTATTTCCCAAGTAAGTCCCTTTTGCTTGATTTACATAAAAGTACTATTTCGAACTTCTCATCTTTTTTAGCTACATGAGTCAATTAATGTATCAAATTCTGAATGAGATTTGAAATTAAACAATAAATAAGTTGATTCGAGGATTACTGGAAAAAGCAATCCGATGACAAAGGAAAGAAGCCATTTGTTACTCTACACTCTACATCATATCAAATTAATGAAAATTTCTGTAGAAAAACTGGAAGGCGACGGTAGAACTCTTTTTTTCAGAGTTGTGAAAAAAATCACCCTTCCGCCATTTCTATTCGTAGTTTCATAAGGAGCTATGAGGATGAAAGAAGGGTTGAAGAGAATGCAACTGATGAGAACTTCCCAACAAAATGTCACAGGTTGAACTTAAAAAGCAGTCGAAGTTAGGGGCTGAAAATCACTTTTCAATCCCTAAATTCTAAGGGATTGCAATCATTGAAGAACATTTAACGCAGAAGTTGTCTTTTATAATTCGATGACATTTCGCATAATTTGAATCATCTTCCTTTCCTCATTAGTAAGGGAATTATGAGGAGAAGAACATTTCGTTCCCCTACCCAGCATTACCACTCCCTTTGAGCTACGAACTCTTTGGAATGATGAGCTACGAACTCTTTGGGATGATGAGCTACGAACTCTTTGG
>BGPR01000077.1:1541941-1554921 GCA_013235015.1 Araneus ventricosus
GATGATGAGCTACGAACTCTTTGGGATGATGAGCTACGAACTCTTTGAGATGATGAGCTACGAACTTCGTCGAGTTTTTTACCCTCCCCCTTAAATATATCCCTCTCCGATTCAAATCCGAAGAGTAGAAATTTCCTTGAAGTCGTGTTTTAAAAATAATTGCAATAGGTATCTTCCTATAAGAAATCTACCCAATATTGTCCGCCAACGAGTTTCAGGTGCACTCGATCCACATATATGCTGATCTTCTGCGAAATCTTAAGAGAATCCTTTATTTGTATTCTACATTTATGATTATAGAAAAATTGATGGGGGTTTATTAACTCAAGACCGTAAGTCTTGCTATCTTGCCTCATTTTCTTGACTGTCTTGCGCTTATAAATCCCCGTGAATTTTCTTTAATCATATATGTGGAATATAATTGAAGGATTATCCCAACGATCAGATCATAATGAATAATTCGTTTTCTAGATAACCTTGATCAAACTTAATTGATAAAATTTTTTTGCAGAATTATATTTGATACTTTATGTCTGGGATTATTATAAATAGGAAATTTCTATTAAATATCTTTATTGTTAAAATTCTTTAGCTTTTATCATATGCTTATCTGTTTATCATCAAAATTTCCTAAATTAAAATCAAACATAAAAAACTTTCTTTAAATATTAATTAAATTCATAATTAATCTGCACTTGCATACTTGCAGGGTGTTATACCCTGTAGAGATTTAAAATATTTAATAACTCTGCTCGATATACAGGGTTCATGCAGAAAAGTTGAAGAATTAAATACGGATAAAAATATTTCAATGGTGAGCATAAATTCAAATGCTTTAGAAAAGTAAGCGAAAGAATAAATGCGGCAAAAATGATTAATAACAGAAACATTCCACGAGCAATTTAAATGGCTGAGTTAATAATGGAGACGGAAGTAATCTATTACGTATGCAAATGTTATTCATATGTTTCTTCTTTATGTATGATTGTATAAGAGCTAAACCTAATTCTAAATGCATTATTCCAAACATGCATATGGGTGAAATATTTGAATTTGTATTTGGAGCAATTTGCCTAATGCACTTTTCAAAGTATGTTAATTTTTGGATCTCGTGGAATCTACAAGATTAGTTGCAATTTCAAAATGATTCAGTGCTTTTATTTTTGGTTTGACTTGCATGATTAATAACTTGAGGAGAGTAAATTGATTTCAACTTCAGTTTGGAAAAGATTTCAAGTTTTTTTTTCTATCAAATGCTCATTTTTCTGTGGATATTTTTCATAATAGTACTCTAAAATTCTGCGAAAGCACTAAAAGTAGTTTTGCTTTACCATATTTTGCCGATGTTTATGCTTTGAAGATTTGTTAGTTTTTTTCTATTTAAAAAAATTGTATTTACTTTAAGCAAATATATTTCATTAATAAATTTAATTCAGGCGTTTACAATTTATTTTATTAATAAAATTTACGATGTGTATTTTTTTTATTAAAATAGGGTGTTGATTGATTGTTATATAAACATCTTTACTGGAGTCCTTTATTAACATAACGAAAACAGTTTGGTTGAATACATAGCAAATTATCCTTTCTTTATTGCATTATTTGTCAATAAGATAAACATAAGAAATTAGTGAATCTCGATTATATACTTTAACATTTGAGCCCTGAAGTAAATATTTTAGACCAAAATATAGCTTCTGCAGCGTTTAACCCTTCAACAACAAAGGATTTTTTTCTATAGCTTCTAGGCAAAATTCAGTAAAAAAATTGCTTTCAAATTTAAAAACTTTAATCCGTTAGTATCATTTCAAGTAATAGGGAAATTTGAATTGTTTATGCGATCTTTTGTTGTAAACATTGAGAGAAAAGATTTATTTTTTCACATGTTTATTTTCATTTATGATTGATTATTTAACTGTGAAGGGAGTCATTTGATTATGAAATTTGTTTAAAATATCTAATATTCCAAATTTTTATCCATGCAATTAACGAAATTTCTTTCAAGTTTACGATTTACATGTGTCAGTATTATTTCAAGCAATGAGGAAATCTATGAAGAATAAGAATTATGTTAATTTTTGAAATTTTTAAATTTAAGATAGATTGTTGAATAGTTTATGTGATCTCTTGATATTTTAATCTACGGGTATAATCTCCGAAATCGTCTATTTATTTTTAGTTCTTTTATCTGTTACTCATATTTGATTATTTAAATTGTGACTGCAATCGCTTATGATTATGAAATATATGTAAAATATCTAACACTGCAAATATTCGTTGATCTAAATTTTCAATTCCGCGATAGAGCTATTTCAATTCCAGAATTCTATAAAATATCGAAATTATTCTCATTTCACCATGTTTATATCTTTTATCTAAAGTTTCGAGACGCAACTAGATCCATAACATTTCCAAAAAATAGAAAAAATCTCTATTATCTTTGAAGGAATTTAATGTTCATCGAAAACTATTTTTTTTTCAAGAATTTCATTTATCAGAAGGAAACATCGCTCTAAATTAAAAACTTTTCCTATAACATACCTGATAAAAACCAAGTCATAAAAAAGGAAGAACATTTTATCTAAGGGTTGCTAGAAGCAGAAGTTACATTTAATCGGTCTAGTACTATCATTAATGTTCTTAAACTCCGCCGTTAATATCCCGTATCTTCTAAAGAAATAAATATAAGAGCAAAATTGATTTCTGGTACAGCTCGAAACCGTTTCATGCCTGCCTTGATTTTACAGTATATTCAAAGAACAGAGGCTTCTGTCACTGCTAAGTGTACTAAGAACGTTTAGAAAAAGAGTGATTTAAGTCTGCAGCCAGCAGTTTGTAGCATCCACTTGGTTTTGCGAGTGCAACAATTAAAAAAAACGACTTGCAATCAAATGATTCATTGTGGGTTCATCGACTGTTCTAATATCTTCTGGACTTTGCTTCAAGTTTGTTGTTCAAAATATATTTAAATTTAAATATCCCTCTTAAAGAAATTAAGTTTAAAACGCTAAAAGTTACGCCACTTTTACAGCAACTACCTTCTCGGTTTTTGTAGTCTACATTCCGGTTCAGAGTCTAAAATGGCCAAGGGCTATCCATTACTGCATTGGTTGGCTATATATAACGACCATGATACCACGAGTATAGTATTGGGTGTACTTTATTGCCCCTGTAGGTTGTTTTTGAGGTGGGGAAAGCCGTCTTTTTGTACGCGGCGTTTTCCAAAAATTGGACATTTATCGGTAAAAACCAGGAAAAAGTACAATAAAAAATAAAGTAAATAAAGGTAACAGTTGCTTTTTTTACAGAAATACCATTTCAATTCTTTTTTTTTTTTGCCTGTTGGGAAGTTTATTTTTATTTCATGTACAAGGTTGTATTTTCGGCTTTCTTGTTCTGTTTTTTTAAAAGTCTTTTTCTTCCCTCAGCTTCTCCGACTTCACCTCCTTCAAAACCAGTTTATATATTGCGCTTGAAATTGAAAAGTTAAGAATCCAAATAAAATATTTGATTTTCGAGCGAATGAAATAAATGCAATTATGTTGGCTGATCAAAGAATAACACTGAACAGAAGACAGAATGCTTTTATTGGAAACAAGTCTCTAAACTGTTATTTCTTAGTTTATTTCTCTCAGAAAACTCAGTTCTCTCGCAGAAAAAACTGCAATCCATCACCTTGTTTTCTGTTTTGATTTTCACATAACCCTGTTTTTTCATATGAAACGATTTTCTCTGCTTTTTATATGGTGAAACGAAAAGGTTATCAACTTATTTTTCTTTTTTTATTTGTTAGCTAAATTTTTCTCGACTTAAAATTGTTCTTTACTATTTATGTTGACGAAAAGTTCGTTCGAACATAGGATTGACATAGGAACATAGGATAAGCAATTTGTCTTTTAATGTTTAAAGCAAGGTAAACAATTTATGTATTCAATGATAAATAAGTTTTTAGAGAAGATAAAAATGATATATTTTGATCAAAGCACAATTGAGTGTTTGAACATCCGTTTATAAAAGAAGTTTTATTATTTAAAATTCTTGCCCTTCTAACAATCCAATCAAAGAAATTTTTAATAAAAAAGTTGTTTCATTAGACGGTTGTTTCATTACCCCTATTGCCTCGTGTAAATTAGAAGATAAATCTAAAAATTGTTTATGAAAATTTATTCGCTTATAAAAATTGTAGATGAAAACTTTTTAGATATTCCGTTACATAAAACTATTTTTCTTAACACTGATTATTGCTTCAACTTCTCTTTTATTATACTGCGCATATATATATGACGCTTTAGGTTCATTCCATTGTCACGTCTCCCGTTGGCTGCATCTCTCAGTTTTTGGTTCGTAAAATTATTTCTAAAATTTGGTATTTCATTCAAATTCTTGGGTTATCATAATGTTCGGGGTAAACGACAGTGTTTTTAGCTTTATGCCAGCACTGTTCGCAGAAAACATTATGATTTCACTAATTTTTTAGCGGTTCGTATAGATTTTACGTACCCTGATGAGCATCTATACGCTTTTACCGATTAACTGCAGTCTCTCCATTTTACTTCAACATTTATTGATTTTCATGACATTGATATATATATATATATATATTTCAAGTTACGGAAACAGCATTTTTTTAGAAAATGGGCATTATGGGTCCTTGCTGTTACAGTGATTCCTTTTCAACAACCAATCACATCGAAAACTCTTTTTTTGAAAATACAAAATTATTTATGTCTCCTCTATTATCTCAAGAACTTCCTAGTGTTTTCTTTAACTCAAAAACTCTTACATTGTAAGTATAGTTCAAGCACAAATAAAATAGTTTATTGCTTTAAGTCAAAACCATCGATTCTTAGTTTAAAATTTCATCAAATCTGACATTAAGAAGTATAAATTAATTAAAAAATGGTTTCAAAGAGTAAATAAATAAATCTGTTTATATAAGGCTTATAACATTACTTCATTTTACTCAATACTAGCTGAGTTTGGCTACTAGTGTTCGCCAATAATATTAATAGTCTGTGGCTATGCTTGCAATCTGGCGAAATAAATTGGCGAATTGGCGATTGTAGAGGATGAGGGACTCTGCCCAAATTTTATTTTGCGATATATCTCGAAAATGGAGAGTGGTGAGTGGCAGGAGATAATTGATGACACATATAGAGCTCAAAAGCTTTCATATGAAATAAAAATTGTCGAAATCGGTCTAGTGGTTGGGGCTGGGAAAGCTAGCCCCGTAGGAAAATGTACAATGGAGAAGCGTTTTTTAAAATTTCTCACGAAAATGGGGGGGGAGGGGCAGGCAACCATTGTTGACATATCTCGTCGTCATAAACTTCCATCTGAAATAAAAATTACCGAAAATAGTACTGTGGTTTCGGATGTGGTAATGGTCATCTGGTTTTGCCAATTATTTTAAATATATAGATTCTGTTTTCTTATAGACAATAATATTAGACAATGTTATTTCCAATTTGACATTTAAAACTAAAGATTTAAAAGTTTCTCAATAGGAGAGAACTCATTGCTTTTTTTGCTAATAATTTAGAAATAAATAATACTTAAAATTGCGTAACTTGTAATACTTGTTTGGTTATTGCTTGAACTGGATATGAACTTTATGATAATTGTTACTAATGCTACTGAAATAAGTAAATGCTGTTTAGAACTGTATAGCTTGAAAAAGCTGAATTCCGAAATTAAAATTAAACCTTTGTCGCCTTATTTATAAGAAAGTCTGAAAGAGACCCTTTACTGATGCTAAAAAGTTTTACAATAGTCAGAAAAGTGTTTCGCCATACCAACATTTAAAAAAAAAAATCAAGAAATTCAATTCTTAATTGATGATAACTAAAAGGTAAGAGTAAACTAAAGAGTTATTATTTGGAAAAGCTTAATTAAATCTTTAGAGTTAGGCTTTTTCCTTAACTATTGTTGAACAATTTGAACGAGGGAATTCCTTGAGAGATTCCGCAACAGATTTTTCGGTTTAATATCATATGGCTTGTAAGGTGCCCTGATCTAATACATTTGATTAAGTAACCAAAGGGAGTGTTCTCGCTTTTCGCGTACAGTTAATCACTATTTTGTAGTCATCTGAAAATTTCGAAATTATGTCACTGTAACCGTAACTGTGAGAGTTGAAATATTGATTTTCACATTATTCTTGAGCGCCTACCTTATAATACCTGCATTCAAAATTTTATTCCGTTTCCTCAAACGGTATGTTCTCTAGTGTTCATATATCGACAAAGTTTTTTATAATTACCTTGTATGTCTAGATGCCAAAATCGAATATCAAATTTCATTCATCTAGCTTGCTGCATTTTTTACCACTATTTCCGCATTCGTACGAATAGACAAAACGAATTCTAGGAATAAAATCGCATTTCATTATTTATCTATATAGCGCGTTGAGTTTTAGATGTGATGTTCTCAGTAGCACTGACGGACAGACACACTTTCGGGATTTCGTCCAAAATGCCAAAGAAATCTGCAATTTTGCTAAAAAGGCTCATACCAAATTTCATCCCTCTAGCTTTTTACATTTCTTAGTTATTGTGCTCACAGACAGACAGACAGATAGAACGACCGACTCTTTGACAAAATTCCAAAACTGTTTTTCCCCCGAAACCAAGGAAGTATTTGTCAAAATCTCCAAGTTGAATCTTTTGACGATTACAATACTTTTACTTCATGTACTCGGAAGTAAAAATCAGAAGTGAGAATCAGGAACGAATCTCCGAAGTAATGAAATCGTTGTTCTTGCATTTGCAGACATGATTATATTTGATCGCAAATATGGATCAAGGATATATATATATATAAAATAAGAAACATTCATAACAGAATTGTAAAAGCAACATAATCAACATAAACATTCATAATACAAAATGTCAAGAAAAAAATCTGCGGGAAGAAAATGCCGAGAGTTCTTACAGAGAGAAAAAAAAACAAAAGGGGGATATATATATATAAGGGGAAGATAATATAAAATAATATAAAACACAAATGCAACGGATGTGCAATAATGCTGCAATTCAAGAAGATTTGTGGAAAATATATCAATATCATGAAAATCAATCAATGTTGAAATTAAATGGAAAGACTGTAGTTTATCGGTAAAAGCGTATAAATGCTCATCAGGGGTAAATAAATAAAATCTATACGAACCGCTAAAAAAATCGAATTCTTGGTCTATCATAATGTTCGGGGTGAAGGACAGTGTTTCTAGCTTTATGTATGATTTCTCTAATTTTTAGCGGTTCGTACAGATCTCACTTATTTACCCCTGATGAGCATCTACACGCTTTTACCGATCAATTACAGTCTTTCCTTTTAATTTCAACATTGATTGATTTTCATAGCATTGATATATATATATATAGTTAAATATTTCAAATAATCAAAACGTTATATTTTCAATATATACATACATTAATCTAAAAATTAAAATTAAAGTAAAGTCACCTTATACAAATGAAATACAAAAGATAGCTTGATTATGTACTATTACTACTATGAAAAAGACAACCCAGAGTTGGAATTCCAACAATCAAATGCCAATCGGTCTTGGGAACCGATATTTGTTGCATTAATCTAGATTTGCGGCGAAAGACAATTGTTGGAAAAACAAAAAAGTAGGGGAATGAATTTCCAAAATCTTTCAAGATTAGAAACGAGAAAGTATATAGTATAAAGCAACCAATTCAATAGTCTTAATTATTGTTAGGACTGAGCATTATCCTAAAGACAGTTCCGCATGTAAAGTGAAAATATTATCTCTAAATTAGGCTTTTAATACTGCACAAAAACTAATACTAATAAAACACATTACAAATTAACTATAAATTTAACCTTTTATAATAATATATATTATTTTGGAAATGTACAGACAAATAACTAAATGATTATATGATGCAATCTTATTCTTAATATAGTGGCGCCATTTACCTATGAAGTGAATTACTAATATCTTTGTTAATTCCATTATATATGATCGCATCAAAAATAAATTTAAAAGACTATTAATTTAATAGTGTTAAATATTTCTTATTAACATAAGCATACATGAAATTTATAGGAGACCCATATATCAACCTATTAAACCAATAATTAAAATTAAATATAAAATAATATTACCTAATTAATAATCACACAATGAAATACATAAAGATAATTAGATTATAAACTATTACTATGAAAAGACAACCCCAAAGACAATATATATATATATGAATTGAATCCAAACACTTCCTAAACCAATCTAATTTGGAAGAAAATCCAACAAAGAAAAGTCTCATTTTGATCAACAGTTCTTAATAAACATTTTTTGATAAAAAAAAAAAAGTTTCTTTCTGGCTTTAGCCTCACGAGATACTTTCTTTCTCCCATGAAGCAAAGAGAATTTAGTTTCTAATGCCAATTTCCTGCTGTAGATTCAAATCTGAACTTTATCTCTAGATTTATTTAGTTTATATTACTTAGTTTAGATCTTTCTTGCTAAAGTAACTAATCTATATCCGAAACTTAGAAGCCAGTATAATTCAGAAGAAAATCCAAAAACACGCGATTCAATTTTGTTTAATTCTTCTTAAAAACATTTTTTGATAAAAAGTTCCTTTCTGACTTCAGCCTCACGAAATTCTTTTTTTTTCTGATGAAGCAAGTGCAAAGTTCTTGCTCTAGATTCAAATGCAAACTTTGTTTTGTAATGTGCCTTTTATTGTATCATCTATATTATTTTAGCTTGTTATTGTCCCTGGAAGTGTTATACAAATAACTCTGGAAATTGTGTAACTTAGTTTTTAAGTTGCACCACTGTGTAAATGTAAATTTATATTTATGCTAATACAGCGAAGATGAAGCCCGCATCCCTAATTCGTCTCAGGTTCCTCTTTCTCGCGGGGGAAGGGGGTCATCAACTGGCTTTACAACTTTTCCGTAGAGTCGATCCTCCTTGGTAAAGGAATAAAATGGAAACTTTCTATATAGATTTCTTTAGTTTAGATCTTTCTATTTAAATTAACTAATCTAGAACCAAACTTTACACAAGCCAATTTAATTCCGAAGAAAATCCAACAAACATGCGGCTCAATTTTGATCAATTCTTCATAAAAAAAAACTTTTTTTTTGATAAAAAGTTCCTTTCCAGCTTTAGCCTCACGAAATACTTTTTTTTCTCTCGTGAAGCAAGCAGAACTTAGTCGTTAATGCCAAGTTCCTGCTCTAGATACTTTGTTCATTCATCCGGAATGGGAACTCCAAAAACTTTTCTTCAATATTGCGACGAAACAAATTCTTATTATTTCACCCCTCCCAAATATTGTTTCGCGAAGGGCAAACATTTTCCTCCTTACACTTGTAGTTCACATCTTAACGATTTTGTGAAACTTTCCAAAAGTGATTTCCAAGGGAAAGTTTCTTTTTCGCAATCCAGCAACATTTCTTTTCTTTTTTTTATCAACTAGCAATATTAAACTTCACTGGCAAAACAAGAAATCTGGACGTTTTGGCAGTGCTTACCATTTCAAGTCGGAATGCGAGAGGTTCAACAAAATTATATTCGATTTTTATTCGCTTGTTTCTTTTAGTATTGTACACGTAGGTCAGGTGTACGAGAAACTTTTCTTCAGAGAAATTGCTTTTATAAATCTATAGAAAATCTTTAGGTAAAATGTCTTGCATTAGGTAAGTTTTGTTTCAAATTTTCTTATTAGTTTATACTTTTTCAGATATCCGCTGTATAACGTTATTCGGAAACCAATTGTTTAAAACTAATGTCATACTTCTATTTATAGATAGATATTACAAAAGCGTTTAATTTTAATTTTTTTAAATTAATTTTTTAATTATTTATATTTGTCCAAAGAACAATGTTAAAGCAAACAATTTTACTGACTGAAATTGCACAATACGGAATCAATTAAAATAATACATGCTATTTAATTGAACTTGTAACATTTTCTTTAGGCTTTCGAAACCAAATTTTTTTATTATGAAATATTAACCTTCTTCTTACGGGCATAAAGTTGCTTTATTAATAGAATATTTAGCTCTGCGTTAGTACTGGTACAGATGCTGTACTAGTAGAATATTTTGCTCTACGTGTAGGATGGTACAGATAATACACTAGCAGAATATTTTGCTACGCACACGGATTGGTGGAGATGAAGGCAATAGTGGAATATTTTGTTCTGGTTTCACGGCTTCCGACTTTCAGATGATGCATCAGTAAAAATATTTTCTCTGATTACGGGTTGGTATAGATACTGTCCTCATCAGTGGCGGCTTCTCCATTAGGGCTGCAGAGCTGCAGCCCCTGAATTTTCAAAATATATCTTTTATCTTTTTTTTCTTATTTTGTTACTTTTTCACACTGAGAGCTGGATAATCAATGCAAATGAAGGGGGAAAACGACAAGGAAAGAGGGAGAGATACAGGATAGGGCTGCACAGCGAATAATCTAAATTCGCTCTTTTTGCTTAGATAAGTGATATATCTGAAGGCTAAAAGCCATGTTTTCTCCCCTTGAACTTAGTGGTGAAAGAGCTGCGAATTTTACAGCTCCGGTTTGGCGTCCAGCCAAATGATGGTTTGTTTTTCTTCTCCCTTCGTTCTCTTGCCTTGTTTTTCTTCGCTTTATTTGTTCACTAACTTTTGGTTTCGCTTTCGCTTTCATATTGCTTCGACGGAAACACATCTGGTTTAATTCATATTAGTTTTCTTTTGTTAGAAGGCCCTCATCGAAAAATGATATACCGATAATTTTCTAAAATGCTATTCAGATAATTAGAATTAAAATTGTTTGGCTACTTAGAGGTGGAGATACTTTTTTAAAAACTGTATTCCAACACTATTCTGTTGAGGAATATTTTTTATCATCAATGCTCGTTTCTGAACTGATGGGCCTCCATGGGCCTGTTCCTAATAGAATATTTTGCTCTGCTTTCCAACTGGTACAGACGTTGTGCCATTAAATCGTTAGGATTTTTCATCATCCCATGCAAAAAATATATATCTGTTCTCTGAACGCTCAGCTAAAATTTTCCTCTTGTATACTATAGAATTATTCCATCTCTAGGATTATTGCTGTTATATCAAATTCAAATTTATATGGAGAGACAAAAGGATGGAATGTATTTCGGTAAAAAAAGTCGCAATAAATTCGGTAAAACAGTCAACTTCGCAGAAAGTGATTGGATTTTTCTAATTATCCTACAACTAGTACGGATAGTTAGTATGGATTTCACCTTTCCTGATGAATCATCCGTACTTTTTTACCGAAATACTTTCCATCATTTTGTCTCTCCATATAAATTTGAATTTGATATATTTCCACAACACTCCTAGAATTGCAGCATTTTTTGCGCATTCGTTGCGTTTGTGTTTTATATTATTTTTATTATTATTATTTCCCCCTTTTGTTTATTCTTGTATTCTTTTGTTTATTCTTGTGTTATCCCTATTAAAACTCTCGGTATTTTCTTTCTATCGGTTTATTGCATTGCTTTTTTACATTTTGCTATTTATTATTGTTTTGTGATTATGCAGCTTTTGTTTCTTTTATGTATTATTGCCGTTATTTCATATATGGATTTATTTCTAATGGGAGAAAGTGGATAGAATTTGATAAGCCAAAAAGGAATTTGATGTAGACTACAGATTTAAGTTTATTTCTAATGAGAGCTAATCGAAATAGGTACTCCAACGAGGCGACTTATGTGGACCACAGATTTTGTCCTTCAATGATTTTTCTATTTCTGCATCATAATTCCCCATTTGAAAAGAAGGAAAGTTTGAGGTTTTAGTCAGCGTTCTTCTTAATTCATATATATTTTCCAATTACTTGATAATTTTTTAGTTGGTTAGCTTCGTCTGTCTTGTAAGATAAATACCATATTTTTTTAAATACCACAACATTTCTCAAATTCGCACAAAGAAAGTCATTTTATTGCTCGAAGGCGCAGTAAGTTATTGCATCAGTTAACACAAACTTTTAACGTTTTGTTCATAATTTGCTAAATATGTTATGTTCAGTTGCTTATGTTGAAAAATGATGCTTCAACATCGTAATCAAAAGCACTATTCTAAAAAGCATTTATATTCTATGTTTGAAAACTTTAAATTAAAGGAAGCTTTGCAATTTATTAGGTGTATAATTAATATAGAGTTTAAAGCAATGCATTATCCACTATAAAACATATGCGTCCACGCATAATAGTCGAAAATAATTATTAGTATAATAAATTAGATGAATTCTCATCGGAGGCCATCATGCAAAAGTTGCGTGCATGAGTTATTTTTCCGCTCGTAATAGCTTCATTGCTCATTTGTTTCCCATTATCTCTAAATAATCAATCATGGTATGTAATGAATCTACAACACGCGATGATTACATGTCATTATTGATTGTAGTCCAACAAATATAGATATAGTTTCACACATTCAAATGAAGGGGGAAATTATCTGATTTGTAATATTGTAAGCATTATTTTTTAACGATTTTCAGCGGGCCAAATGATAAACATCCGGTCATGTAAAATTGAAGTTCTTATGAACTGATAAAAAATTTATAAATTCCTTTGAGAAGTGAATTAATAATTCTTACTCTAAAATTAGAGTTCAAACGACATAATAACATTAAGCTATTAAAATTAAACCTGAAACTTCGTTTCAACAAAAAAGGGCATTTTTTCTATCTTCTAGTACATGTACTATCCTATCCAAGACATCCTGTCAGTTCCTCGATTGATTTGATTTTTGATAAATTTATTGAATGATAATTTGTAATTCGAAGTCAATGCCAGATAACGGCATTTGAGATGGCTTTCCGAATAAAATTATTTATCAAGATATCATGAGGTAGGCAGTACAGTAAAAGAACTTATGGGGCATTCAGAACCAGAATGGCCCATCTCGCAATTTTCTCTAAAACTTGTGGGGCATTGAGAACCAGAATGGACCATCTCGCAATTTTCTCTAAA
>BGPR01000077.1:1554931-1575502 GCA_013235015.1 Araneus ventricosus
GCTGTCCGTTAACGTACAGGAATGGAAAAAAAATTATATCAATTACGGATATTATCATCATGACAAAATTTTCTTTATAATATTTTATAAAAAGTATTGAATATATTTGAGAAACGGTAGACTATAACTGCTTTCTCATGGATGCGTGATTCTATATTTCTCGAAATTCAGTCCAATTTCTATTACACCAATTATAAGTCTGTACTGAGACCCTATGTGACACATGTGTCCTTTTACAATCGATATGTCCATATATTAAGTTTTCTTTAAATAATATAACTCTCTAAAACCAAAGAATAATGAAGCTTTTAAGATTTATATATATATTTTGAGGTATCATCTTTTAACATTTGTTTATCATAACTCTTAGGACTATTTAAGCGTTCTGTTGCTTCAACAAAATAACATTAACAAGCGTGAAGAGGTAATTTTAAAAACAATCACAAACGAACAACTTTTTCTAATTATCTTTTTTCGTCAACACAGAACAGATACTGTATCAGTAAAATATACCTCTGTGCTAAATTTCTGTGACTCTCCGATATAAAGATTTCATTCCCAAAACAGAAACAATCTGTCTCTTTTCTAATCAACCTCTGCATACTTTTACTCTCCTATCTTATTGTATCACTCTAGGTGTGTTGGAAACATTTGTTGCTACTGAGAAAAGACGAGAACAGTGGAACCTTACGAGGTCGAAAAGAACCACATATCGGAATCATTTCAGTATGGAGGAAAACGCTTTCGAAAAGAGAGAGAAAAAAGTCATTTTGAGATTTCATCCTACCGATATCCTAAGGTTAATATTAAAAAAGCATCATTTATTAATATCTTATTTATAAGGAAAATGTTTCTATAAAATCTTCAGAACAAATGTCACATTAGATATAGGGCAATAAGTAAGAAATCTGGAAAAGTGACTTTTCTCTTGGAAAGATTAGAAACTTTCGTTTGAACTAATTATCAGAGTAATTAATTTCTGTTACATCAAAACTAATCCTTCAAATGTTCAAAGACATTAGCTGATTTATTTGAAAACATTCTTTCATATAAATATTTCTTTAAATATATATTATTGTTATATTTTTATTATCCTATTTTTAAACGTATAAACTAAAATTAAGTCATACATAGACGTAATATTTCGAAACAAAAAATACTGGAATATTTAAACATCTAAACATTCTTAAAACACGATCAATTAGCTATCTAATTAAATAGCAGAAAAAGAAGCTGAAAAAGTCAAGTAGGTACACTCGAAATATCTTTTATATGATTTATTTATACATATCTGTTTTTAAGAGTGGCATTTTATTTCTTCATTAACGTGTCCAATTTCACTTTCTCATTTAGGAAATATATAAAAAGCATTCGTGAAAAAAACTTGAGAATTTGATGAATCTACGAATTGAAGAGGGCCTCCCCTCGATTTCAAAAGAACAATTTTTGCTATTACGTCTGTCTGTGAACATGATAACCCAAAGACGCAAACAGTTAGAAAGATGGAATTAAGTACGCGATTTTTACAACAAAATTGCAGTTTTCTATTGAATTTTGGACCAAATTCGTCAGCTAAAAGTGTGTCCACGTTCATGTTAAAAACACGATAAGTCCAAAACGCAACGAGCTGAATTTGGCATATGATTTTATCGCAAAATTGTTGGTTTATAACAGATTTTTGATTCAACCGGTCAATAAGAAGTACCTTCGCAATACTACCAAGCTAAACTTAAAACACTCCATATTATGTAATCATTTGAGAAAAATCAAAGGTAGCACATTCCAGCTGGTTTTATTTAGGTTTAATCACATATGTTTTCATTTTTTTGTCTTTTATTTTATATTACAGCATACCCTTACACTTTTACAAAGGTTCTCTGTAAGACACTTCCAAAAGATTCAAAACCACTACAATAGATGAAACTTTCTTCAATTAAAAATTGCTTCTTCAGACGGCAGAAATCCGTTCCACACCCATTTTATAACCCACCAACATAAAGAAAGCCTCCTAATCTTACAACGCTTCTTACCTCATATAGCCATTTATTATAAGACGTAATCTAAAGAACCAATACAATTTCCTCCCCGCGTTAAAAGAAACTAAATCTGCTGTAAATTTAAAATCCTTCCCTTAAGAAAAGTACAGGGAAGGGAAAAAAAATTATATTTATACTTCCGCAAAATGACACCCTCCCGGGCGTCGTAAAACATGCCCCAGGAATAAACCCAGCACAGAAACAAACAAACCAACAAACCTAACCTCAAGACATATCGAATAAACAAAGAACGGTTGCCTTGTAAGGGGCAGGCTGTTAAAAGGGGAACCGGTGGCCTTTGAGGGATTAGGCTTTCCAGGGAGCTGGTTCCCGGAATGTGATAAAAATTCCCATTTAGATAAGTATGTATGGATGTTGTTGCGAGTTTATGTACTCCGAGAGGGAAGTTTATTAGATGACTTTTTAAAAAATGGCCAGGAATTCAGGAGCGAGGAAGAAGAAATCCATTCAATAAAGATATGCGCTTATTACGGAAGAATGCGAGCACTCCGTGAATGGTTAGTGTGCCCGCGGGATCGGGGTAATGGGCCTGGATGTTTCAGATTGGGTTTTAATGCTTGGAAGTAAAGGGTAGAGTGGAGAAGTCCTCTGAAATAAGCAAAATGAGAGTTTTTGTTCTAATTGTTGAAGCACGAATATGACTTTTCGGGTACGTGTAACTTATTCATTGCATTTGCTTAGAATAAGTGCAAAGAACGTTGTTGTAAACCACCAGGGCTCCTCAGGGGAGGTGCCATCAAAGAATATAAAGGAAGTCTAGATGCCAGTATTTCGATTTCTTGTTTACCTGTATCACAGCAGGAGAGGGACAGAATCACGGGTGTCTCAGATGATGGGACGACCCACGTGTAAGAGGTAGATCCAGTTGGATGAGAGTGCCGAAGTGAGAAGTTTAATAAATGGCCCATATACAAACTATTGATTTGGTTTGGTTTCCACAGATTAAATCGCAGGAATACTAACTTGGGAATTTCTCTTTTGCGAATTGTCTACCATAAGATTATTTTAAAGGCACTTCTAAAAGATGTGGATGATAAGATTAGATGTTAAATACTTCATTCCTGAGCAGGATTTCACAAAGTAAAAGGAACTTTATTAACGAGTGTCTTAGGTGATGAGATGAACCTCCTATAGTGGTTTAATTTTTCTTTATATAACATGCCTTTGCTGGAGACATACCTAATAAATGGTGCATGCCCATTTATGTGTGTTGGCCATTTTTTTATATGTTAAACCTTTTGGACACCAAGCAAGGGAAAGAATTTGTATTGGATTGATGACCATCTGATTCCCGTAAAGGGTCCAGCAAAAAATTTAGATGGATAGATAAGCTACCTTGACTATAATATAAAACAGAAAATACATGTATCTGTCGGTCACAAGAACTCCTCTTAAACGGTGTGCCGTAGCGACATGAAATTTGCACACAACATTCTAGAGCACATTTATAGGTCAACGGTGCTATTTTCAACTTTCAGAGTTAATTAGTTCTTAAGATATTTAATTAAGTATTGAAAATTAGTCGCTGTTAAGCCTAATACCTAGACGTTTTTAGCCAATAACTTCTGAAATATTTATTAGGCAATAATTATTTTTACGCTATCTTTTGAATGATAA
The DNA here is from genome assembly GCA_013235015.1 of Araneus ventricosus. Lineage (NCBI taxonomy): Eukaryota > Metazoa > Arthropoda > Arachnida > Araneae > Araneidae > Araneus > Araneus ventricosus. The sequence goes on from BGPR01000077.1 coordinate 1,558,606, forward strand.
TAAGTCCATTGCGATAAAGTGTTTTCTTTTATTGTAATTAACGTTTAAAAATTTATTTTTAACTCAATTTCTAACAATACTTTTTATTCTTATAGAAATAAATTCAAGCTAAATTACTGTTTCGCGCGCGAGCTCTTGCGAGTGTTAAAGTTAATATAAGAAAATATTGCTTTCTTTGAGCATAAACAACAAAGTAGACTTTTCACTTCCGGTTTCCTGTTGTCGTAGCATTTACAGCATTTAATACGGTTACACAGTGATCCAATGACGTTAGTGAATTATTCTCTCGATGTTTTGTTTAATTTTCAGAAATTTTTAGCTGATCCTAATGAGTGTGTGCTAAGCCTTCAAAGCTACTTAGTCCGGTTCCTATAGTAGGAAGGGGAAAAAGGGAGGGGAAAATAGATGTTTTAACGGTCTATCTGTCGCGAGAACTCCTCCTAAACGGTGAATATTCTTGACAAGAAATTTGCACATGCCATTCTGGGGTCCGTTCCTAGATTAATTCTACATTTTCAGATTTCCGAAAGAAATACTTCCTAAGATATTTAATTAAAAATTAAAACTAAGCCAATTTTCGGCGTTTTATTACAGTTTTTCAGCAATAATTTCAGAAAAATATATCACACGCAGATTATTTACAAACCATCTGAAAGAGCAGAAAATTATATTTTTCATAATTTCGATTTAAATTTTATGCGTGTTTTTCTTTAATTTAACAAACCTTTCAAATATATTTTATACACAATTTGTAACAATGCTTTCTGTTATTATAATTAAATTCAAACCAAATGATCGTTTTATCAAATTCTTCCCTTCGGTATATTTATTTTCTCATATACGAAGTATACAAAGAGAAAGTAGTGCAATCTTCAAAAAATTCGATTTTCGAGATTTTGACGAATATCCACGTTTTAGACCTCCCTGAGTCCGAAAAACACAATTTTGGAATTATGTCTGTCTCTCTGTGTGTCTGTCTGTGAACACGATTACTCTAAAACTATTAGAGCTGGAGGTATGAAATGTGGTATATGATCTTGACACATAATTTGTAGGTTTCTGTCAAATTTTGGACGAAATCCGTCCACGAGAAGTCTGTCTGTCTGTCCGTGTTCATGTGAACACGATAAATCAAGAAATTTAATAGCTAGATGGATAAACTTTGGTACACAGTTTTATCATCACGAATGTAGGTCCGTATCAAAGTTTGGACGAAATCCGTCAACGGGTTGACTGTCTGTCGGTCTGTATAATCGCATGCTTGTGAGCACAATAATTTCTTTAAAAAATTTCTTTGATAAATGAAATTTGGTATGTGGCCTTCTTACCTTAATGGTAGATTTGTGTCCAGTTTGTGCGTCAATCGATTGAAAAAAAGGCGTTGAAATTACAAATTACGTTTTCTTTATTTCCTATTGATAATTACGCTGGCTTCTAATTTCACTTCCGCGTTGGACGACCTTCGGAAATCATGGTATGATGTTTCGCTTATTTTTTTCCACTGCGTTTGGGGTTCTTGTTCGTTTTACTGCCTGTTAGCTTATTTTTTTTCTCTACATGCGTTAGGAGTATACAAGAAAGTTTAGGGGAGACCACTCCCGCTGGCTACCATTGTGAAAGATATGATAAAAATATTGTTTTCTTTGAATGTTAACAGAAAGGTAGAAATTTTATTTAGCTTTTATTTCGTAGCATATACCTCTTTCAGTGTGCTTACACTACAATTCAATGATGTTAATTACTCTCTTTCCGCGATGTTTCATTTAATTTTGCAAATTTTTTAATGATCATAGTGAGTGTATGAAGTCCTTCAAGACACTTCCTACCGGAGGGAGAGGGCCTAGGGGGAAAAAGAATGAACACTATGCGGTTTTTTTCCGGTCAGTGACAAAAACACTAAAGAGAAGAGAATTGTAGTTCGGATAATGTCAATAAAATCCAAGATATGAAAGAGTTTCTGTTGTTGCCGTGGCAATGATGGGGAGGGGAAGATGGAGTACGAAGGACTACGAGATTCGCCCCAGGTGGTTCAAACTAGGTAGAGAAAAAGAAGAAGGGTGTTTCACTGCTGCTCAGAAAGGGTCAGCAGATTATCGAAAATCAACGAAAGACGCTTCCGCGAGAAACTCTTATATTAAATAGAATGGGTAATAAGTACTTGTACTTGAAAATATATTTATCCCGAGCAACGCCGGGGAAATCAGCTAGTTTCCTATAAAGCAATCACATAGTAAAAGGTACCAAATAAACGGGTCAGATGCCTTTTGTACCATCCTAACATGAGTGACCTCACTCATTGGATGTGACACAATTTTATCAATTTTCCCATCAGGCATAAACCCTGATTATATAAAGAATGGTAGAAATCTTCTTACATTACAGGTAACAGGCTGGAGGGCCTTTCTTTTGATTACCAACCATTAAGCAAGATATTTTAAAATGTCTTTTTAGTAATATATTAATAGAAATTTTCCATCAGAATTCTATGAAAATTAAGAAAATTTACGAAAACTTCATTTTCTTCTTCCAAACTAACTTGTGGTCTATATGGTCCTCACTCATTAAAGTTTTGTCATCAAATAAATAGATAAATGCAACTCTCACGTATGCAATCACGTTAAAATCCAAGATATCTATACAAATTAGGATATCTGAAGCCTTTCCTGTTCCTGTCCATCTTAGTCACGAGAGGCAATTTCCCGAGCCTTCAGTTACCAAAATGCACTCGTCAAGTTTTATGATCTATTTTTTTTTCCAGGGAACCTCCTCGTCTTTTTCTTTCCAGCAGAATAAGATGACAAAAGAGTCACGTAATACTTTTCGCCAAGAACACGACAGGAGTTTCGTCTAATACCATCCAACACCACCAAAGAAAGTCTTCAAAGCGTTGACGGGCGCCATATTGGATTTCTCACTAAGAACTGTCGGCACAGTGGAATTTTAGGCAGATAAGCCCCGAACCGAAATATTTGCAAATAGCAATTGCTGTTGACATGCTGACTTTCATGGACTTTTCCGAAAGACGTGTTGTAAAAATTTCAAGACCTTACTTAAGGCCCGTAGAAATAGCCGTCGGCCACATCGCCCTTTCGCGAAGTCTCCTTTGCCATAGATTTATCTTTGTGTACAGTCTCGGATGCGGAATTCGGTCAAAGAGTCTGACAGTTTATGCACATCACAAGTTAAGAATCTTAAAGTGTCAAGGATGTTTATGCTTTAAAAATGGAATGGTATTCCTGTCAAACTTTATAGGTTTTAGAGCTGTTGTGGAGAAGGAGGAAAAAGGATGAAAAAATATAAAGACTTTCTGCCGGGAAAACAACCTGCAGGAAGAAAAACAGTTGCAAATGTCCAGGAGGATTTTAAGATGCAAAAGGCTTATGGCGAGAGTCTGTCTTAGTTCGCAAGCTGTTCCTTCATCAGAAACGTGACTAAGGGTTGACAGTTCAGTTAAAATTATAATTAAGGAAGAAGGTTATTCTTTAAACATTCATATTTAGAAATCTTTAAAAATCTACATAATATCATACCCATTAACTCATCTTTAAAAATGAGTAAATCGACAGAATAAGAAAACATAAATTCTTTATATTTATTACTTTTCGTTATTGAATTAGATTTTAATTAGAATTAAAATGAATGTAAATAAGTTTTTTCATGAAAATTCACTGTAAAAGCACTGATATTAACTAAGACTTTAAAAAATCTAATATATACCCAACTTGTTTCTCAATCTGAAAGGGTAATGAAATTAAATAAGGTTTACAAATTTAGTTTCTAAAAGAGTTTTTTTCTCTTTGAAAGATTTTTGTGGAAAAGGAATGTTTTCTGATTCCATGTTTGATGATATTCTGTGAGGATCATAAAAGGATTTGATTCTAAATGAAATGGATAAAGATAAAGATTATTTCATATAATTAAGAATTTCACGAATTTAAAATTTCAATTTTTTGTTTTCATTAAAACTGTTTGTTTCTACTTAAAATTACAAAAAGATGCAAACACAACTTGAAGAAACTCTTATCTACAATGTTACTGTTCATTTTGTTAATACAGGTGACACGAAATTGTAATCTCTTGGAATTTTATTTCGAACAAGGCTTAACATATAAAAGGCATAAGAGGAAACATGCGAAGATGAAACGAAACGAAACTATGGCTCTTAACCTTATTTACAAAATAATAAATAAAAATTTGTTAAGTAATTAAAAGTCAAAACATTTCTTCTATCAATTTTTCTTCTATGCACAACTATTAGCATTAAATTTTAGAATCATAGAATGAAAATATAATAATTAATTTGAATAATACTTTCTTCCGTTAACGAAGTTTCACTACTCTTACGTTACAGTAAAGATTAGAATTGAAAATTGATTAACCGGATAAGCAGTACAATAAAACTCATATCTTTTCTAAACAGAAATATAAACTAAAAGCTATGATGAAGTTTAAGGAATATTATATTTCGTTCATAATCTCTTATAAATAGAATTATTTTAAATTAGGTTCATTGTTAAATGACAAATTTTTCATACTATTTACAACTTTCTGTTTCAAATAGGTAACTGCCATTCGTATTGATAGTTAAAGAACATTACGTTTTTTGATAAATAGTTGCCTACAACTTTATTTTCACTTAAATATATCATTAACAATTCAATTTTCCCTTAACATTTATCACATCATCGCGTTTTTAATTACTGATGCACAGTATGACAAATGGTTATACTTAAAAACATTTCTTTGGTGAACCTTTATATGAATCATTAATTATAAATAAATATACAATTGACAAATGAAGACTTTTTTATTATTTGTCAGGCTTAGAAAATTTATCTGAATTTGGAAAGAAAATTCTATTTTTTTTTCCCTTCTACATAACTCCTCACGCATAATTCTTTAGCTTTCTTAATCATTGTCAAATGCCAAATTTCTCAGATCATTTACTATTATTCTGTGCATGTCAACCCCAAGAAAAATTATGCAAATCTTGAAAAACGCATTTATCTAATTTCTTTTCTTCCTCGCAACACTCCATGCATAATTCCCTGACGTTATCCAGCAACGGACGGCGTGAGGCTCACATTACATAAATAATATTCTCATGAGACTGGGTTTTCCAGGATGGAGATTTTCATCCTAAGAAGTTTATCTCCATCTTCCTATAAACGAGAAAGAGAGAGAGAGGGGAAAAAATCCCAGAAATGCATGAAAACTTTAAGCCTAGCTCTTCCAAACTGTCGCCGTATACTTGAGTTAAATTATCGCACTTCTCAAAAAAATGGTCATTTTTTCCACCCTCTCCCACATTAAGTATGCGCATAAAAAAAGACGAAAAAAAAAAAAAGCGCGAAGGAGAGAACAGCCGAAGGAGAATATCCCACCAAGATTAAAGCTAGGAAGGAGAAAGAAGGAGAAGAAAAAAATATTTTAAAAAAATCCGAAGAAAATGAAAGGAGAGTTGGAAAAAGAGGAAAAATCCGCTGACTGGCTGAACCACCCCCGTCAATCCCGTAAAGCATCTTATTACTATGCAGGAAAATCCACCCTGCACATTCAAAAAATCCCAACTGGCTGGGGGGGAGGTGAAAAAAGGGGCGGATCGTCTCCCCCCTAACCCTTTGCACCGCAGCCAATGCAGGAGCACAGAAAGTTCTCCCAGCAGAATTCAAGTGCGGTAAAAATTACGCGCAACGCAGATTACGCCGAGCGAGAGGGAAGGGTTCTCTGCAAACGACTTTCACTCTATCCAATCAGGAGCTTCCGATCACTCACCCCGCACCCCGACACCCTCTGGCATAAAATATGGAAGGGTAGGGTGACGGTCATTAGGCAGAGTGGATACCTTTAAGATACCTTGAGGCGCCAAAGTGATAAGGATGGAGGTATTTAAGCCATTAGACCCCGTTTTTGGTCTTTCCCCAAAGAAGGATCGGGAGATAAGATAACACGTTCTGGGTTTTTTCGAGGGGGCTAATAAAAATTCCATGGGAAGTCGTGATGAATGGATCATTTCCGGCCGAAAAAAATCTCGAGTACTACAGTGGATTTAGAACAAATGGTACCCTAGAGAGGTGAGGAGGGGGAAGATAATCATAAAATGGAACGACATGCGATCGAATGGGTGTAATTCTCACACTCACGGTGTGAAATAAAGGTAATGTAAATCGAACATTTGGCAGACTGCTTTTGACTCTCTAAAAGAGAAGCTTCGAAACAAATCCCTTGCCTATAGTTAAATTTATAACACGTGTGCCAGTTTTATATAGAATTCTCTTAATTTTTGTGAAAAGTGTAAATCATGCACAAAAGTGTACATCAATTTAGCAGAATGGTCAACCGGATACAGATCTAACAATGCAACTTTATTTCAATTGGGATGCTTGGAATTTGAAGAGTATTTTATTGTCCTAATCAAAAATAATTTCTCAACATGAAGTATTTCATCTCGAAAATTTATTAATGCTCACATATAATCTTTCAATTGTATAATGAAGAGTTTTTCGATAATTGAATGGTCATTGACTTATTTAGAAAAGAATACATAAAGATAATTACACGTCAAATACCTTTGAATGAAACATTAAAAAAACTCCCGTTGTGTGTAATATTTTATATATTAAAATTTAATTTATTTGATAGTTTGAAATGGTTAAAGCTTACAATGAGAAGACATGAAATGTTTGTTTCTTACCGTTTAACATACGGAAGAGTGTTTAATAGTAAGTCAAAAATGCTATTCCATAAATTTTTTCACATTATATTTTCTTTTATTATATCTTTATACTTAATTTCCGTTTTCAACATTCATTTTTTTCTTGATTCACAAAATGTACGAACTGGAGTATTTTTAAAACAGCTCTCGAAACTTGAGACGACTTACTTTTCATATGAGAAAAACATTCCTATATGCTCTCAAAATTGCTTTGTTTAATATTTAACAACTGATTATTCATTAGGGAAACTCATTTTCACAAAAACAAAGAGGCAGTTTAGATTATTTGATTAAGGACAATAATGAAAACAGTCTAACTTTCTAAAAATGCAGATTAAACCACAATTTGGATACTTAAAAAAAACAAAGTATGATTAATAAAATTATACCTTTTTTCTAAAAGTAATTTGGACAGTAAGTTAAACATCTTTTAGCTGAATATTAACAGAAATCAATAAAGCATATTTTTATCAAGAACTTCTTAATATGTAAAATATAACAATCGAGCATAGGTAAATCAAGAAATCACTCAAATTTTACTTTTAGCTTTTTTGTACTATTCCATCTATTATCAGTAAACCTCATAATGGTTTTTGGAAAGATTTAATATACTAATTTTAATTTCAAAGCTCGTCGTGAAATCATTACAAATTATTTTTCATCAACATTTTCAAACAAATAAAATTCAATATCAATGAATATGCTATGAATTTGCATTTGTTTATAAAAGTTGCTTGTACAAATACAAAAACTTACACTCGAAGTGGACCTTAAGCATTATTCAAAAGTTAGTGTTGCCACCACGAGTTTTGCAAATCGCATTTAATCTGTTTATTGTTACTCGGTTAGTTATATGCAGAAAATGGTTGGATGTATATTTGACAATTTATTTCAACACCAATTACTGCATCGCATGTTCGTTTGATTCTACAGTAGAAAATAATTAGTTTGTTCCTCAAAATATGTTTTGGTTGGAAATGCGCCTTCAATTTCTGATGAAGACTATTCTAATTTAAGGATTTAAGAACAGTTCGGAAAAATACTAATTTAATAATGGCATGAAATTTATATAAAGCAACTCTTTCTACGACGACTGATATTTCAAGATAAGAGGAAGGATCAATTACTACATATGGTTATCACATGATATATTAGATACACATTTAATTTATAAACTAGCTACCACGAAATACTACTTTGTAATTAACGCAAGAAATATAAATTATTTGGAACATTTAGAAACCCGCAGCATCCGAAAATTTCTTGGTAAAAAACAAAAATGAGGGTATAACGCAATTAACCAGCAAATCAAGTTCGGGCTTCAAGAGATTAATGGTTTAAATACTTAGTTAAGTTGCAATTATTTGCTTCTAAAGACAACCTTACTTAAATTAGACTCAAAATAAATTTACGAGTTAAATTTACGCCTCAGAAATGTCTAGAAACTTCAGAAAACCGGTTAATTGCTGCTCTAAGGAATGCACAAGATAGTCTGCCATTTTTTCACCAAAATTGCTAGTCATTCGTTATCATTTGCTTCCAAAGGCAGTGTAAATTCATTTTAACTCAAATATTGTGGGGTTTTATGAATGCCCCAGAAAAGTAAATAAACATCGGCGAACTACTCAACTGTTGCTCTGAGGAATGCACGATATAGCTTGCTATTTCTTCACCAAATATGCTTAGTAATTTATAATTAATTGCTTACAAAAACGATCTAAATTAGCTTTAACTCAAATATTGTAGGGTTCGTGTAAGGGCACTTGTTAATTGTTCGTCTGAGGAATGCACGGGATAGTCTGCCATTTCTTGACCGAAAATTCTTTCCAATCCAGACGCGGCCTTGAGAAAAGCGCGCCAATTATAGGATTCCGATCAATCGATATGGGCATGCGGGGAAGGTTCGTTATAAGGAATTTTAAAGTGGGATGAAGATGAAAAAATAAGATGCATATATTCAGCTCTTACCTTCTGTCCAAAAAAACCAAGATGGCGGATTGCAATAAAGACAAAGGAAACTGGTGGAAAAAGAAGATGGCAGAAGAGTGGATTCAAGATTATGGTGATGAAGCGTACCGACCGTGGCATATGCAAAAAAGAAATGCCCTTAGAATAAAAAGGGGGAGCCATGCGAAAGGAAGGAAGAGAGAGAGAGAGAGAGGAAAAAGAGAGACCGACCGAATAGATTGAAAGTGTGGCGAGAAGGAATAGCTTGGTAGCCATCGGCCATTACTACTGCTCCGCCGCGTGGTCAAATTTACATGGCGGGCATAAAATAAAAGAAGAAAAAGAAATATTCCCAATCGATATAATCGATTTTTTGTGCCTTATTTTTTTTTCGCTCCCTATTTTCTTCCTTTCCACCTTGGCAACAGGACCAGCTGAGAAAGCTCTCAGCTCTCTCCAAAATGCGAGGGGGGATGAATTCGACTGCCCAACGAAGCAGGGGGGTTGGTGTTGGTCACGTGATGTTGGACGACTGATGACCTGGGAGGAGAGGGAGGACGTTAGATTGTGGGGGTCGAGAGAAGGGAGGGGGTGGAGAAAAGGATCGGATCTATCAGGCACACACATAGCTACATCTTCTCCATATAACCTCCATATTTTTTTCTTCATCACTTGCTGTCTGCCCCCTAAAAACTTACCCCGAGTGAAAACGATGAAAGGTAAAAATAAAAGTGCCTCAATCACGGATTCTTAATAAAGCTGGGGAGTTGCATCGCTCCTTCTTTGGTGGTGTGTGATTGATGGGACTTTATTTAGATGAATAAAGTGGACACTCGGTTCGGTGTCGGGTTGTGATTTTACTGATGCGTTCGACGTTCGCTCTCGTTTCCTTGATGATGCGCAGTCTCAAATGAAAGGGATTCCCGCGATGGTTGATTTATTCAAAGAAATTGCAGGGGATGATTTGATTGATGACTATAAAAACCAATACTTTCGGAAGACGAATAAAATGTGACGATTTTTTCACATACTTTATGGTAGCATTATATCGGAATGCGCAATTCGAAACCGTCTAAAAGATCACTTCGGAAAGATTTGGAATATTTTATTTCCAACATTTTATATATATTAATTCGTGCAAATTCTTGGTTGCTCTGTAAAGTGAATGATGATTGACATAACACAATGAAAAAATATTTATTTTCTTTATTTTAGGTATCAGTGGAGAAGGTCAAACAAGCTTTATTTTGGAATTCAATGCGCACTTTACAGAAGGAAAGGATGTCTTGGCATAGCGGAAGAGAATGTGCAACTATGGAACATGCGCAGTTACGAGAGTTGGAAGTTTAATATATGGCAAACATATAATTACAGTCAATAAAACTTTGGTACTAGCTTGCAACGTTTATGCAACCCTTCGATGTGGTAACAAGCATTGGGCGCGACTTTATTCCATCGATTTGGGAGCCGTAGATTGATTGAAGCAATGCCAGTTTTGTTAATGGTTCAGGTGGAGTGGTCAATCGCTTTAATAATCTCTGAAACGAGATTTCCACGAAGTAATTACTTCATTTTTGGATTCAAATCATAATCATAGAGGCTTGAATTCATGTGTAGCAACTCCCAGCTGTAGTGAGCTAAAAAATAAGTCAAAAGTTGCTACCGGACTGTTCCAGTGATTCTTAAAGTAGATAGACCACTCCATCTGAACCATCAACAGCACTTCTGGTAATTCTTCAGATAGAGTACTGTGGCAGTTTAGAAAATGAAGAGTCAATCAATGAACTTCATAATTAACTGTAGTGCATAATTACGAAGTCTCCTTCCAGCATCCTTAATATAATCTGATATTCACCAAATCAATCCGTTTCTTGAGAAATTAATGTTCAAATTTTCTACTTACGTCATTCAAGATTTATTTCGTGTTGATGCTATGCAAAAAAAAAAACAATTATGCCAAAAAATTCCGATTAGTCTTGATTAAAGCATGCTCATGAAATTGATAATTGATAAAGATGCACTCATTTGATAGAAGGGCAAAAATTATTACAGAATGTGCGATATATGTACAGTGGCGTTGCGAGGCAAGTGGAAGCCGGGTCAAAATATGATTGTTTCGCCCCCATCGTCATCATAAGTGACAGCTTGTCTAAACGGCGCCAGGGGCGTGATATTTTTTCGCCCCCTCATTGTATCCGACCGTGAAAAGGTTCATAAATACATCAACATTTTGTCGCCACGGCCAGTGGCGTAGCGAAGGTAAGTGGCGTCCGGAAAATAACAATTTTTTATCTCAGTCTTCAACAATGGCGCCAGGGAAATGCTAATATTTTTATGCCTCCTCATCGCATTTTACATTTATTTTACTTATTTATTTTATTTACAACCCTCCCCGGCCCAGCCTACCCAGGAGGGTGTTAGGCCTTCCACAGGCCAGAGGGGAAACCGCATTTTGCATTAAAAGTGGCGTACAAGCAGTAGTTTTTGACTTCATGGCGCCCTTTAAAACTGGTGTCCAGGGCATGCATACCCCCTGGTCGCTACGCCACTGTATATATAATTTGTAATTGTTAAAAGCTCTTGTAACATCCAAAGAGTCAATAAATTTATTTGTGGGTTTTAATTTCTCTGGCTTAACAATATAATAAGTAGAATTCTCCATATTTAGTGTTGCAGCAATAATATCCACAGGCAAATATATGAAATCTTGCCAAAGAAAAACACAATCAGATGAAAATCAAAAACTGTACTTGAACAGTTTAAATACACATATTACATTTTACTATTCACAGCTAAGTTGCTTTATTTGCTAAATTCGAATGAAGTTCTTTTTGCTTCTGATGAATTTTAACTATAAAATTAATTAACCTAAATCCATTTATCCCATTTATTTTTTGTTCTAATGATATTTAAATAAATGAAGATGTTGTTTTCAGCAATAACTTTAAGACTGCGCTTTTAAATATAAATATGACCTTTAAGTATAGAATATTTTGATATTTTGAAGAGAGTGGATTAAATAAGTTATCTGAATATCCAGGTTTGAAATGTAGCCTATCATTTTGTCACCTGTAACAGGAGCAATAATCTTTTATACAATTCAATGAGATGATATATATCATGAGTAGTTGTTTGAATAGCAGAAAAAGAATAAGATACTACTGACTAATAGAAAGTTAAAAAAAAGCAAAATATTATATTCATTCTAAATTCAAAGAAAAATACGTTTTTTTATGCGTCGGATGACTGAAATATCGAAATGTTTTAAATCATGTTAGTGTTTCAGAGCTTCTTTCGTAGTCTTCAAATTGATTGTGTTTCTATCTTGCTAATAGAGATCTTCAATAGACAAACTTAATACAATCTGTTGCAATATATTTTTATATGCTTTATGAAAATTGCAAAACAATATTTTTCAGTTTAGCAATATCTCTATATCATACCTTCAATAGATTTAAATATCCAATGTCAGCCAATTTCGATGGAAAATTACAAGGACCTTTCCAAGACACCCCTCGTGTAACATCGAAACGGTACGTTCATCTATTTAAGACACATACTAAGTTTTTCCATTAGAATATCTAAAATATATAACAATATCGGCACTGTGAATGCACTTGTTATTAGCTGCAAACCTAGCTGTCAAATGTATCATATTTAGTGACGATTCTATAACCGTAAAGAGACCATATTGATCCAATAGAAATTTTCGCGATAAAAAAATAAAATTCTTTTTTCACATGCATTCAATCTTCTGTGTACTTTCGAAAACTTCATTGAAATAAAACCATCTTTCTGGAATTCAACTTAACATGAAATTCATTTCCCCATCTTTTCAAATAAATAGGAAATATGAATGTAAGTAATATATCAAGTCAAATTCTTTTACAGCAAAAACAATTAAAGGGAAAAGATGTTTAGACTTGGGTAAAATTAGTGTGACATTTCTCTATGAAAACGGAAGTTTCTATTTTCGAGTTTATGTACAAATAAAATATGTTCCTCATTCATCTGAAAAAGGGATTTCTTAGTTTTCTTCTTCTAGATTAAATTTATTAAATATGTGAAGCCTGAATAAAATATTTTAGATCTGTCTAAAGTGTAGACAGTCGTTTTCCTAGAATTCACAACACACTTAATTATTTCCTAATATAAATAACTATTATTTTCATTGGAATTAAACATAAAGAGAGACTAAAAGCTTTCTCTTTGAAATCAAATAACATTTTTCTTTAAAAATGTTTCATTAAAATTTAATTTGCATGCATAAATATTTTCTTGAAGCATCTTTGATATAAACTATATCATATCCGATATTCTTCACACATACACAAAAATTACAAAGCTACAGTTATTTTGTAAGATAACACTTAATTAGTTAATGTATTTCCTTGACTTCCGCATTCAAGCGATTCAAATACTCAAGGAAAAAATAATAGAAGATCGTTGATATAAATCCTGCCTGAAATTTTTATTCTGTTTTTTCAGCCGTTTGTCTTAAAGCATTTCAAATTTTTTTTTTACAGGTTTTCATTCCCCATAAGGAACGAAGTAATATCTTTCTCGATAACGAAAATTCAGAAAAAGTTTTATTGATTTCAAACTCGCTTCTTTTGATTGAATTCTACTTCCCGAGAAAGATTTTTAGACACATTTGTCTTGGAAAAATATTAAAATCAAGTTTAGATTCTGAATAAGAAACTTATCTAAGTACTTCAGAAAAGCAAATCAATTGTTTAAAAGCTTCATACTTTTAAAGAAGTCTCTGCTTCTAAAGTAAACCCCTAAATTATGCAGGAAAAGGCGCTAACGAAAGAACGGACAACTGCTGACGGAAGAAGTTCAACCGAAGCTTCTGTGAAACGACTTTCCCTGCTAGGTTTGTTATTCGGAGGTGAAGAAAAATAAGAATGAGGAAAAAATCGTTCATGAAAAGGATAAAATTAAAATTATATTCACATTTCTTCTGATTAGAATGATTAAGACTTCTCTGGGATGGTACATTAAAGTCTTGGTTTTAAAATTAGAGAGCGATATACTAACCTGGCTAATCTCACTTCATATAACTTTATCTAAAATATGAATATGATTTATAACTTAAATTAATTTCTATTTAATAAACACACATTAAAAAAATTTAATAATTACTACTGCATTTTCATCTTTGGAACGATCAAGAAAAGAGATTTTAGAAATTTAGAATTCGATCTGTATCTTAAGAAATACAAAATGTAGAAAAATTCAACTCCCCTAAAAATATCGCTTTCCTTAGAATTGTTTATTTTGTATTTGATTAACCCGAACAAACATGATTAAAAAAAGAAAAGAATTTTATGCAAAAATGCTTAATATTTCTGTAAAATTTCCTGAAAATTTTTGATAATCTTAACTGGCCAGCAAATTGTGTTTGATAACTCGCCTATCACAATTGGATATTTTCTCATTAAGGTACTATAAAAAGAGATACATCCCATTTTATTTCTAGATCAAGTTTTTCACTTATTTTAGGGTGTGTTATCGTCGGTATTTTTGATAGTGTGAGTCGAGGAAAGTAATAAAGGATCATCTGACATTTTTTAAAGATATAATTCTCAAGTCGGGCATTAATATTTACATAATCAAGCTCGTACGCTAATTCATCATCTATCATCCACTAGTTGATTAGATTCTCCGGACCAATCCAAACCCAAACACTGCCGTCTCTCACTTTCATACACACAAACACACACTGTCAAGTATGCTCCTCTCGTCTTTATTTATTCCACCTTTTACATCGCCTCCAAGATCACTTACCCATCGTTTTACTCAATTCACTCTTTTAAGTATATGGGAAGTAGTTGTCCTAAGTATATTTTCTACTCCTGAATCATATCGTTTTGATTGTTGGAGTATAAATCGGTCACTGATAAGGTCAGAATAAGAACAAAATCTACAGTATGGCAGTCTTGAATTTTTTTGGTTTCAATTTTTAACAGTGAGTAAATTTTTAATTTTTTTTGTGATGAACTTTTGTAATATATGTGACAAGTTCTCAGGTTCGTCATATTTTCAATATGTCTCAAGTCACAGTTTCAGATTAAACCACATTCGCAATTCTCAAGGGTATGTATAGATAAATTAGATTTTTTAGAATTAAAATTAAAATTAAAATTAAAATTAGAATTAGAATTAGAATTAGAATTTTTTTAGAATTCATAATTTTTTAATTCTCAAACTTTTTATTATTCATTTGAAAAAAAACTTCAAAAAAATTACTTCAGATCTAAAAGTTGGGCTATTGATCCTCATTCATCACAAATTTAATAAGATCATACAATAATTACTTTTTCCAGATCCTTTATTCTTGCATGCGTGAAAAGAATAACTGCCTTTAACCCGGAGGGACGCGCGCTACGAAAATTAACTCGAAGACGCGCAAAGGTGTGTGCGACACCCCAATTCGTTATTTCGCTAATTAACCCTCTGACTGCTAAGAGTTCTCAAAATCTGAGTACAGTTGTATACGGAGATTTGTTTACTAATTGACCTGTGGAATGGATTCATCCGCCCCGTTCCCCTTTTTCTCCTCACTACGGGTGGTGGGAGATATGAATGGCAGGCCTTTCATCTCTTATCTCTCCCCTAAGGGTCCTTTTAATGACCACTCGCCCAACTGCCTTCTACCCCCTTTCGGAACAGCAACCGGCCGAAATCCGCCCCACTAGTATAGAAGTTTCGTGGCCGGTTACGGCCGGCTTACGAGTCAGAGTGTTAAGCAAAACTAGCATCATTTTATGCTATATCTTTTCAAAATGATTCATGCAAACAATTCTAGTTATAAAAAACAAATGTTTAGACAAAAAAATTGGTAAATAATGCATTATTTACCAATTAATTCAGCGCATTGCGAACACATAAGAAAATTATTTTCCTAACTTGCATGTTTTCAACATTTTTATAGTAAAGAATCATCATTATAATAATCGTTATACAATTTGTATAGAAAAATACTGCTTCTAATTTTCATAGATACACAGTAAACTATTTTTTTAGAAATCCAAATAAAAATTCTGATGGGATTTATCTTTAGATCCAATAAATTTAGGGCGTAATACATTTTTATTTTTCAGAATAGTTTCTAGAATTTTAAGATTTTCCTCCAATAATTTTGTGAAAGCGGATACGACATGTACAATCTGAATACAGTTACATTACGTCCAGAATAATTTAACTTTTGCATCAATCTCTTGACATTTTCACTATTATCCAGTTCAAAAGTCTTGTTCTCGCAAAAATCTCAATTTTAGAAATATAGAATGTTCTTGAATCTACTTGTTTCCTCACTAAAACTTAAACAGTGAAACAACATTATTTTCCCGTCCCTAATATAATCACTCAATTGAACAAAGAAACCTATCGTGAGTACGCGCAAGGGAGTGTTTCACACGCATTATGGTGAATTTCATTTTTAAAACATAATAATTTTTCTTTAAACTCATTCTGGCTGTTGAATGCGACCTTAAAGACAGCTAGCATGGATTTGACTCATTTCAACTAAAGGAAAATCAGTATTTTTTCACATTTTAAGTAGCTTGGGCGTCTTCGCGGGTTAAGGTCTCACTGAAGATAACGTATTATCACCCTTTCCACCACACAACGGTAATCAAAGATGGTAAGATATGGGTCATTCATTACTGTCAAGATCTCTCTTTCAGGCTAGTTTTCGGGTGACGTCTCAATAATAAATCATATTTAAGGTATCCTAATCTCAAATCATACATATATTCCTAAATTAATGTATTAAAACATTTTTAAAACGTATTATACAAATATTTTTTTCTTCAAGTCATTAAAAGATATTTACTTTGATTAAATATTTTATAGATAAAATATATGTTTTTATTAATAATTTCATCTTCAGACGTATCTCTTTCCTCAAAATGTTTTATTTTACATATTCGGTTACTTTGCATATATTCTGAAAGATTGTTTTAAATTATTCGCCTGATGCAAGAAAAATTTTAAAAAACTGCACGTTACTGGCTACAAGATTCACTTCAAAACTGCATTAACACAGGAAAAGAATTAATTACTTTTTATTTTTCGGAACACTGGTTGAGCTTAATACTGAAACATGAAATGAAAATGTACATTCATTAAAACTATAAAAATTAATCTCAAAGAAACCTATCAAATAATTTTTGTACGATCCCGAATTTTTTTGTTTTAAATTGTTTACAAGGGCAAACAGTTAAA
>BGPR01000077.1:1585394-1616778 GCA_013235015.1 Araneus ventricosus
GTGACAGTGACATAAAAAACAACAGGACAATAGATGTTATAGGGCACCATGCATGGACGAATGCTGTATATGGACCGATATTATAGCGAAAAAACCAGCTGGATGCTACCCTATAACATGGCTATGGAAATTTTTTGATAATAAATAAATATTTAACCAGTTAATTGTTTTTAAATATTCAAAATGTTGTTTCAAAATCCAATATCTACAATATTCTAAGCGAAATGTATGAAATATAACAAATTTAAATTCATTCAGTTTTATTTCCATAAAACAGTTTCCAAATACAAATGATAAACTCTCAAGCAAAAAGCAATAGCAACACAATTTCGATTTTTTTTCCTTTTTTGCATTTTGATTGAACATGCATTTTTATGCATCGTACTTATATTATTGACAATTTAGTATGTTCTATTAGTCGAAAAAAGTTTTAAAAATATATAGTAATTATAATTAGTGCAAATTATTAAATTTTTGATTAGTCAGTTGAGTTTTTGTAAAATAAAGAACGTCTGAATATGGCATCACTTGTCAAAAGGTTAATAGAAGTTGAATATATTATTTATAAATTAATAATAAATATTTTTATTTAATGATAAATAATTAAAATATTTTGAATTATTATCACCATTTTAACAAAAAATAATACGCATTATTTTTTATTTACAATTCAATTGAATTGTTGATTATAAACTAGAAATTTAATTATAAACTCTGCAATAAATGAATCATGAATTTAAGGACACTGTAAAAATTTTATTAATGCATTGATTTGTGCTATTGTAATTATCGGAAAACCGAATTCCAATTTATATTAAATTAAACAAATGGTCATATAACCGAAGAATATGAATTTCATCACTTTAAAAATTATGAAATTCGTATTCTGATTCATCATTTAATTCATATTCATCATTTTAGAAATGATGAAATGTCTTTTGATATGCAAGGTGGCTATAAAATAACGTGAAGTGTTTGGAACTCTATTATAAAAAATATATTCAGTCAAATTCAACTAAATTTGACCTACAAAATATTTTCACCATTTGATTGCTATTTACACAAAATAATAATAATAATGTACAAATTAGTTCCAATTTCCACTATCAAATGCAACAACATGTTGCATTTTAAAGTGTCAAATTTGGTGTCGTCACGTTGTTGGCCTAATTATCAGTTGAAAAAAATATAGAAATCACAATTTATATTGCAAATTTTATTTCGGCATCGTTGAAACATATGGTTCGAAAAATTGATCCCTGAAATGTCCCAAAAAACGCATTCTTTGGATTGTACGCTCTAGAGCAAAACGCATCAGTTCAAAGCTGTTTTGTCGGACTTACAACCTTACGCGATCCGTTAAGGTGGCTAGATTATCAACGTTCCCTTTGCAAACCAAATATCACAGGGTGTAAGATCAGGTGAATGCGATGGCCATCTTCAAGGAAATGCACGGATAATTAACCCTTCATGTGTAAATTGCTGCCCTAAAACTTGCTGAATACATAATCCAATGCGAGAAATTGCACTATCTCGCATGAATGCGTGGATTGCAGGCACGTGTGCTCGATTATTCTGAGTGTAAACTCATTTACCCACATGAACCAACGATACCAAAATAAAATTCTTAGTGGAAATTGTGATTTCGGTGTGTGCGTGGACAGTACAGCGCCATACTGAAGTTGGTGGCAAAAATTTGAACTTTTTTTTAATAAATCGAAATTCCATGGCGGAAATAGCATATAGACCTAATTTGATTGCGTTTGACTCAAAAGAATTTTTTTTTACGATCGAGCTCCAAACACTTCACATTATTTTATGGCCAAAGTGTAAATGAATAGAAAAACCCAGCCCATTCACGGCGTATTTGCACGTGAATGATTAACTAAATAATTTGTTGTTTGAGGAAAGGAAGCAAAATCTAAATTCAAAAAGGAAGTAAAGTTCAAATTTTCAACTGAATTCTTCGTTGAAAATTGTTAGGAAATTCAATGTATTAAACGCGTATTTTAAGATTTAAATATGCATTTCATACAAAATTACACAGATAACATTTCGAAATTGAAGAAAAAATTTAATGTTTAAAACTTATTCACCTTTGCTTCAAGAGAAATTTACTCAACGGTACCTATGAGCACTTTATAAAAATTACTGCAACCAGAAAAAAATGGGATAGTTTATGTTCTAGTACAACCTCATATTTTATTTTCGCATACAAATAAGCAATTATATATAAATTTCCTACTTTAAACAGGATTCGCTACTAAGTTTTTACCAATTAATGAGTTTTTCTCTTCTGTTCCTTATAATTCCTATGACAAGGTTTTTAAAAAGACAATTATATTTTGCATGATTCATTCAAAAGTATTTTCCTTTATATTTAAGTTTAGTTCCCTATACACTTCAGTACAGTTTTGATTTGTCTTTGTAAATACGTATGTTGCTGCAGCAGTAAAACTAAATAATTATTCACATCAAAAATATAGTATGATAATCTAACAAAATAAATAATACAAATAAAAAAGTTTTTAAAACATATTTTCATTCGTGTATTAATAAGTAGAAACTAATATTTCAATAAAAAATTTGGTGTTCAAAATAAAAACGTAAAAGTGTGAAATTCTGATAGAAATACCTTAAATAAATTGGAATTTAAATTACATTCGTGATAAAGGGGAGAGTCAACGAATTTGGACTGGCGCGTCAATGGCCTGTTACGATCTAAATGTGATGTATGAAATCATTTTTAAGAGAAAGCGCTACATGGTTACAATCAGAGAACAAGTGCTTAGTATTAGGTATCATCCATTAGTTATTTTAACAAAAGGACAAAAAGCCCTTACGCTGTTTTAAATTAAGTAGGAAAATATATTATTATATCCTCAGACAGGAAATCTGTTTGGTTACAATTTACTGTAATAACTTTATTAAAATACTTTAAAAATAAAGGTAGAGGGTATTTTTGTGGTTGTTGTCCAAAAGCTGCCTAAATTGGACTGTTTAGATGAATGGAATCATTACCTTAAACGACAGGAATTGCTCAGAAAGCGGTTATCATCACTCACAAATTGAAAGCGAAACAAGTCAAAGCAATAATACAATAAAATGACACTAAAACTATCAAATGTTGAATAAAAAAGTATAAAAACTTAGGATACGTATCAATTGGCATGAGACAAAGGAATAAGAGGAAATTAATACAGTGCATAAAATGTCCTACTTGAGTTCATGTATTATGTGATGGTGTGAATATGAGAATCAGAAATATTCATTTTCCTTCATTGTGCTTAAAAAATGATGATTCAATCTAGGCAACCGGTTTGCTTGATTGTACCGATGACACATTTTTTAACCTCTGGAGACCCAAAAGTATTATTTTCGACCAATTTCACAAAAATATTGATTAATGCTCTCCAATACTATACTATATGTAATTAATTTAGTAATTATATAATAATTAATATAATTAGTAAATTATAAAATTAATATAACCAACCAATGTAATTAATTATACATAATTTATAGATGACAGCATGGGACCATCAAAAGCTTTGGACGGCGGGATTTAAAGGCTTTAAATGGAAAGAAACTTTTTTTCGTAAATATAATAGAAATGTCCATTAAAATAGACGCGGGGTTTCAAGAGGTTAAAGTTGCTTTTTCTTCCTTGTTTAAAATCCACGAATTATATCATTTTGTAGATTAATAAGCTACAAAAAATTCTATTATTTGCTCACTAAAATTACTTTTACTGTCCATATAAAACATCAAGATAGTCCACATTTGGTAATTCTCCTCTATTTTAATTTTAAATGTGTTTAGGAATTTCCTTTCTTATGATTTCTTCAGTAGGTAAATTTCCTTATCACATAATTTTCAAAGTCTAACGCTTTTACGTATTATGTTTATTTTTGACAAAAATAAATAAATAATTTCTATTTTTTAAGTAAATTATAAAAATTTGTTTTTAAAACAATATTTTTTATTATTTTATACATTTTAAACTTTAATTTATAATAAATTATTATAAAAATTATGGAATATTTTAATCAATTTTTTCTCAAATTCCCTATTAGGTTGAGTCATTCGGATGGAATTTAAATTTAACGAGATTTATCGATTAAAAAATATTTAAGTTCTGAAAATATTAAAATATTACATTGTTATTTGGAACACACAATTGCACAAAATTTTAGAAATCTAGAACATCAAAAAGTGAGTAAAAATCGATCACAAAATTCAATCTTTACTAACAAGTCAAGTTAAATATAAGCGAGCAAAAAAGGAAATAATATAAATCTTTGCCATCAAAAGAATAAGAAATGCATTATTATATTAAAAGTTCCGATATTCATTTTTATTAATCACACAAGTTCTGTAAGATACAGATATTGATCTATTAGATATTATAGCAGTAATAATATTTTGTATGTGGATATCGGAGATTTGAAATTATTTATAATGCCTTACACAGAATCCATCTCATTGCTTCTTTTGGCCCTATTTCTTCCAAACAATTAAGCATTCATTTTAAACGTTTAAAGGATTATTTTTTCTAACAAGGTTTATTGAAATATTTCTCCAATTCGGATCGACTTAAGAAAATAATTTCATCTAATTTTTTACATTAGTTTATTAGATAAAATTAAAATCGATTTGTTAATTAATTTGATTAATTAATAATTAAGCACCGAATCAATGTATTTCGTTATGGTTTCAGATAAGAAATTAAAACATTTCAGTTTTTGTTTCATCGAGAAGTTTCTCGAAAACCTACGCCAACATTCATTTCGGCGTTAGGTTTGGCACATTACTATGTAATAATAATAAGAGTAATTAATTAATTAATTAATAATTCATTTAATTGTTGAAACTACATTAGGCGATCAAAGCGTTTTATTTAATATATTTTTGTGGTTTCTGCAGTTACTAAGGGATAGCAGCTCTAATGTGAGGTGGTAAAATAGCCCACTGTGGACATTTAAAAATTGATGAATTTGTTGTAAAGAAAACTTCACGCGCGCGCCGTCTTAGAAAGGATTAAAAGGTGGGCCAGCATCGTGAATTTCAGAATGTTATAACCAAAATATGTTGTCTTCTCATAACACAATAAAAGCGAACTAAGCAAATAAATTGAACAGAATTGGAATTCTGAACGAGTGCTAGTGGATCATCATTTTATCATAATTATATTATTTCATTAAATATTTTAATAAAATTAAATTTTTCAGACGAACTCAAATTTGCCGATATTTCATGGTGCAACCATATACTAGTTGTTCTACAAACAGTAGACCTCGTGCCCCATCCCCTCCAAAAAAAAATAATTCAGATTTCATCTTTATCGCCGTATTTAAAGGTTTAGTCGATTGCGCAGCCTGAAGGGGTTTAGAGAGTGATAGAAGGCAACAGTTCTCATACCCTCGCTCTCTGCAGATCAGCAACGCACTTTGGTACTTACGTATTAACGCCACCGAGGCTACAGATTTGGCGGTTTTTAAGTGCCGCCAAATTTGGCGGTTTTTGTACTTACGTATTAACGCCAATTTGGCGGTTTTTAAGTGGCGCCAATTTGGCAGTTTTTGTACTTACGTATTAACGCCAATTTGGCGGTTTTTAAGTGCCGCCAAATTTGGCGGTTTTTGTACTTACGTATTAATGCCAATTTGGCGGTTTATAATTGGCACCAATTTGGCGGTTTTTGTACTTACGTATTAACGCCAATTTGGCGGTTTTTAAGTGCCGCCAATTTGGCGGTTTTTGCACTTACGTATTAACGCCAATTTGGCGGTTTTTAAGTGCCGCCAACGCC
Organism: Araneus ventricosus; assembly: GCA_013235015.1. Taxonomy (NCBI): domain Eukaryota; kingdom Metazoa; phylum Arthropoda; class Arachnida; order Araneae; family Araneidae; genus Araneus; species Araneus ventricosus. The sequence continues at coordinate 1,591,207 of BGPR01000077.1, forward strand.
ACCACAGCTACAGATTTGGCGGTTTTTGTAAACAAGATTGCTCTTTATTGGCGCATTACCGCCAATCTGCAGCCTCGGTGGCGTTAATACGTAAGTACCCGCACTTTTATAATATTATTAACTTTGTCCTTCGTTTGCCGGTAAACAATTAGAGTTACATAAAAAATGTACGTGAACAAAGTTGTTGTAAACTCTACACTCCAGAGTGAAGGTAGTCTTCAAATTTGTATAGCATGAACGATTTAGCTCGAATCGTTCAAAGCTGAACATTTCATGAAACGGAACCATTAAAACGGCCACCATCTTGAAACGGAATTAAATAATTTTTATTAGCCTTACACATACGTCGTGTTTCGTCAGAAATATGTCAGTTTGTGACAATTTGGAAGAAAGTCGAACCACGCGTTTAGACGTAACAAACGCATTTATCGACAAGTAGACCAAATGTCGAACGCTCGATTTCAAACAGTACCTTGAAGAGGGAGCCGCCAGCTCAAGTGTCGTCCTCGTCATCTGACCGCGGTTGAAAACAACGAAGTCCGTCCCAAAATAGCCGTGTTGCTTCAAAACGGGATGTTAATATAACTTAACTAAACTTGAAAGAGGACCTATCGCTCTATCAAGTAGCATCTTTTTTCTTTTTTTGAAATTTTCAGTACGGAATCAATGCATGTAACGTCTTAGACACGAGAGAGACAAAATCACGTCTGTCATCTAACATCTAAAGCAGGGGTCGTCTTAAGTTGCGCTTTTACGTTAATGCTACATATAAACAACTAATGCAACCTGAATATTACTTTGGCTCAACTCATTTGACGTGTATCAGATGACTCTGATTTAACCTCATAAATCCTTTGCATACAATAGAGTGCTGGGCATGTGCTTCGAATTATAGAATTTTTGATATTTAAATATGCAATCAAGTGGAAGTAGCGCTTAATTTAAAATACAAAAAATCTTTGAATACCCTTAATTATCTCAGGCGTCCTTTTATGGACTCAATTAACAATAAATGCCCATAAAAGATGCACCACCATTCGGGAAGCTTTCACAGGGTCCTTTTTTACACTCAGGTTGAGGCCGCGGTGGCCTAGTGGTAAGGTCTCGGCTTTGGAGCCGAAAGGCTCCAGGTTCGAAATCCGATTCCACTGAAGATCCGCCGTGTATGGGGCCTGCTGCACGCTAAATGATACGTAGTGGCCAAACGTCTTCCAGTTGGTGTGGCGTGGAAGTTTGGAGAAGGGAGGTGCCAACCCAGGTGTCGTCCTCGTCATCCGACCGAGGCTCGAGATTGCAAGGTCCGTCCCAAAATAGCCCTCGTGTTGCTTCAAAACGGGACGTTAATATAACTAAACCAAACCATTGTATTTCTTCTCCTTTCATATCGACATAGGCAGGAGAATTTACGAAGACCATGATCCAAATGGAAGAAGAGTATCTGTGCTCATGGTTCGGTATTTCGAATCACCTTTTGACAAATTCATCCTTTCTTGTTCAAAATTCATCTTTCTTCACTTAGGAAGCAAGATCTTCCTAAATTCTTTTATGCAGACAGGTACTTCGGGAAGAAGCAGAAACACGATGACACTGACGGCGAAAACGAATGATTGTTGTAAATTTACTCGCAAAATAAATCTGAAAGGTCAAATTTTTGAACCTTTTTCATTCCCTTCTATGCTTAAATTAACTCGCTACTCTATTGTTAGCAAAGGAGCTGAAATACGTAAATACATCTCTATCGATTCACGAAATAGTAATGTTGGGCATTTCGAGCAGCATTGACAGTTGTTTGAGACAGACTAGGTAGAAAATATTCCATTATTATTCAAAATTATAAAGCATAAATATTGACTTTGAAAGTCGGACTGAAATTGTGTATTGTTTGTTGAAGCAGGAAAAGTGAATAGTTAGTGTCAGTAGTACACTTAAATACAACTAAACTAAATACTAAATATAAGTATAGAGTATATAGTAATATACTAATATAACTAAACTAAACTAACACTCAGGTTGAGGAAAAGGGTGTTGCACTGAAACTCAAACGAATATCTAATTCAAGTCGAGAAGGTTAAATAAGTGTTTAGGCCAAGAGTTTAAGAAATATCAATATCAGAACAGCAATAACTTAGGATGTGGTTTTCAGAAGAAAAAATAAAGTTTGATCATGTTCGTAAATTAAAATAATAATAATTTTTTGTGTTAATAATCAAAACAAATTTCTTTTAACTTCGAAGTCTCTGTTTGCTTTAGGAATTCCACAGTTGGCTAATTCAAGCACAACTTACGTCCTTAGTGACATACTCATCTACATTCAACTGAATCTGAATTTTCATCGTTAATAAATATGAACAGTGTTAACGGAGGCTATAGTTTTCCTAACTACGAAAAATGTTTGCTAATTCAATGTTGTTCATTAATGATCAACAAAAATTTTAAACTAATCTTTTATTTCCAAAATTTGTGTTCGAATTGGGAATTCCACAGTTGCCTATCTCACGTACAACTTACGTAATCAATGATTATATCCTACTCATCAATGTGACTCTGAATTTGCATCATTAATAAATATTAACACCAGCACAGTTATAAATTAAGATGCAGTTATGAATAGCTAAGAAAAATTTTTGTCCATGCACTGAAACTAAAAAATATATATACAATAAATTTTTGTGAACAATAAACAAAGTATTTATACATTCCTTTTAGTTTCAAAATCTCTGCTCGGTTTGGGAATTCCACAGTTAACCAGCTCAAGTACAACTTCCATCATCTGTGGCATATCCATCTTTATCAACGTTATCCTGAATTTACATCATTAAAAATATCAACATCAGCACAAATATAACCTAGAATATAGTTTCCAAAATTACGAAAAACGTTTTGCAATGCACGGAAATCTTTTTAAAAATATTTTTTTATGAATAATCAACAAAACTTTTAAAGTCTTCTTTTAATTTCAAAATCTCCGTTCGCATTGAGAATTCCATAGTTGACTAACTCACTTACAACTTGCGTCATCAGTGGTATGTCCATCTCCATCAACTTAATCCTGAATTTATATCATTAAGAAATTTCAACGACAGCGCGGTGATAACTGAGAAAACAGTTTTCATTAGCTATGAGAAATGTATTCAAATACACGAATATTTAAAAAAATGCTTTTTTATTAATAATCAACAAAACTTTTAAACTCTTCTTTTAAATTCAAAATCTATGTCCGCATGGGGAATTCGATAGTTGACTAACTCATTTACAACTTAAGTCATCAGTGGCATATCCATCCTCATGAACGCAATCCGGAATTTTAATTATTAAGAAATTTCATCTCCAAAGCAGTGATAACTGAGGAAACAGATTTTGGTAGCTAAGAAAAATGTTTTCAAGTTCACGAATATTTTAAAAATAATTTTTTATTGCTAATCAACAAAACTTTAAACTTGTCTTTTAATTTCAAAATCTGCTTTCGCATTGGGAATTTCACAGTTGACTAACTCACGTACAACTTACGTCATCAGTGGCGTATCCATCTCCATCAACGTTCCGTCTCATTTATCTTTTTTCACCTTATTTTTCAAAAAAATAAAATGTGTATCTTGAAACAGTTTTGCCGGTTGGCCGCAGTTACAAGAAGAGCAATTTATCTCGAGAAATAGATAGTTTTTCTTCGCGCTACCCAACATCCATCCCTCAAACCGTTTCTAAGTCCCCTATCGACTCGGGTTTACCTGAGAAGCGGTTTGGGGGTTAAGATCAGGTAAAACGGCTGGTTTTATCACTTAGTTGCCTCTGATATGTCCCACAGGCTGATAAAGAAGCTATCCTTTTTGCCTTCTTTTTGCTTTATCTCGTGTTTTATATCCTGTAGCAGTTCCTATGCCGTTTTATTTCGTAGTTGTATCTGACAGGGAAGTATGTATTGCTGTGAGGAATAGTCCTGGCTATGATTTTGCCTCTCCCTCCTCAGGCAGGTGGTTGGAAGAACAACACGGGGTAGTTTCGGGGTTGAAAGCTGTTCTGAATAGGTTGTGTGTGGGTTTTATTCATGCCGTAGTACGCAGAGGATTATAATAAGTAGGCAGTGGGCCAACTTATGTAAGTTTTTCTGAAGGTTTAATAGCTTTTCTTCACAAATATCAGGTTTTTTTGACAAAGAATATCGCGATTGATTTTAAATGCTTTCTGTGTCGTATAAGGTTTACCAAAATACATTTAAAAAATTAACCTATAAACAATAAAATTATTTTTATTCGTGTTGTGATATGTGAGTAAATGGAGTCATAACTTACGCTTGTAATCACTCCAGTTTCTTTAACTTTTCTGTTTGTGTGACGTTATGATCTTTTTTGTTTCACTTGCACATCTCTAGATGCTTATTTTTGATTGTTTACTAGGGGTATATAAGTGTTTTTGCTTTGCTCGTGGTTTTTAACTGTTCTGTATATATTAAACGTTTTCTTCCATCCCCCTACTCTGGTCATCTTCGCTCTGAAAATAAGACCTATTCAGAATATAAACTTATGGGTGAATTTTCAGGCCACCATGTTTCAGGCAATGCATGCCCTACCCCAAAATAAGGCTCAGATAAGATCGCAGCTCGGCGGATGTATTTAGTGCGTGTATTGAACCCCACGACAAACAGAAATGAATTATAAACTATGAATATTAATGCATAAATAAAGGAATAATACTGTAGATTAGGGCTGGGAGATGACCAGATTTCAATATCGCGATATATCGTCTCAGATAAATCGATATTTCTCGATATATCGAAATTTTATTATTTATTTATTTGAATTATAAATCGCCTCTAAACACAATGACTAATCAAAATTAATCCAAATGAAAGAAATTTTCAGTTTATATCTTGTTTAATTTTCATTTGAAACAATAAATATATTTTTTGCCTTTTCCTTTATATCTCGTAATAATAAAAAATAATGGTATTAATGTTTTCATCAGAGTATACAATGCTGGACTAGCAATTCGTTTAAGAAAAGTTGGTACGCCTCAATCTATCATAATATTTAATACCGTCATTCCTTAAAATAATAAAGTGATTTTTAAAATTTTAGCTTCAATAGTGCTGATTTATTGAACATCAGTTTATTGCATCTTTCACAAAAGAAAAAAAACATATAATACCTTTAACAATCTAAATTAAGTAGTTTCAAATAAATCTTGAATTCAAATTCAAAAGTCATTAAAATTAATTCACTACTTTAATAAACTAAAATTCTTAATTTATTTTCAAAGTATGAGCAGATAATTTAATACAAAGAGGCAACTAGAATTATAGCACACTTGGTAGTATCGCTGATTGCAATTAAACGAAATAAAAGCAACTGTATTGTGTGTGTTTGGAAAGTTTATAGAAACAGGAAATAAAAAGATAAATCGTAAAAATTATTCCATTTAATGTATGCCAAAATTCAAGGGAAAATTAGGGAAAGAAAAAAAATGAAAAATGGTGAAAGAAAAAAATGACTAATGTAAGCCAACACAAGGTTACTATTAATGAACTACCACAAAGACGCTTTGGCTCCATATTTGGCGTTAAAGTAACGATGCATTGAAATGATATCGAGAATATTATCTGAGTCAGTTGGACTTGGCTTCAGTGGCGAATCCAGGGGGACTATCGGGCTACAGCCCCTCCCAGAGCCAAGCCAGAATTCTTGATTTTATTTAAAATCATTACAACTGTTTTTTCTTAATTTTCTTCCTTTAAAAAATAATAAAAACGTTTCAACATTGCTTTTCTGGCTATGCAGGCTCGAAAATTTTCCTACTTTTGTAGTCATTCCACTTGTATTTGTAGTTTTGACGCGGTCGAAGACATTTTTTGGCTAGTTATTTCATTGCAATTTTTATTAAATTATCGAAACTATTGTATTGTTCTTTATGATTCTTATTGTCAGGTGAGTAAAGTCTGTAAAGTTAAACAGTTTTGGTTTACTTTAGCCTTGAGGTTTGACATTCATCACGACGATACAAAATTTTTATACCCTCAGTCCCCCTCCCCCGACTACTGCTTGGCTTTAATATTTAACAGTTCTTTGGATCGAATCAAAATAATCGATAACAGTTATGAGGATATCTCTACAGGAAATGAAAAACTAAATCAAAATTCATTTAGTTTCAATGTATGTGCGAAGAATCAAAGAGAAATTACGCAGAAAACCAGCAGGAGTGGTCTCCCTTAAACTATCTCGTATACTTCCTCAAAAAGGTTCTCTTTCCTCTTCCTACGCGTAGATAAAAAAAATTCGAACCGACTGTAATCCAGAATCCAATGACTATCAGAAGGTTTTTCATTGTAGATTAAAGTGATTGTAAAATATTTAGGTAAAGAATCAAATTCAAAGAGATGCGTGCCGACTAAAAAGCAACTATCATACACTGTTACGTTCCACCTTTGCCAGCTCAAGGACGAAAGTGACGTAATCCTTTCGTGTGCGCAGAGATTGCTACCAGTACGCGTGCGTATGGAGAATCGGATCAGAAAAATTAATTATGCAATTTCAACGCCTTTTTTTAACCGTTTGAAACGAAATTTGGGCACAGATCTGTAATTAATGTTAGCAACCGTCATACCGGGTTTAGGAGATATAATTTTTACAAGTATGCGATTATACAGTCCGACAGACCATTAACCCTTCGACGGATTGGGTCCAAACTTTGATAAGGACCTACATTCAATGAAGATAAAATTATGTATCAAATTTTATCCATCTAGCTATTCCAGTTTTTGATTTATAGTGTTCGCATGAACGCCGACAGACAGACTTCCCTTAGATGGATTGTGTCCAAAATTTGATAGAAACCTACAAATTATGTGTAAAGATCACATACCAAATTGCATCCCTGTATCTCTAATAGTATTCGAGTTATCGTGTTCACAGACACACAGACATAATTCCAAAATTGTGTTTTTCGGCCTCAGGGATGTCTAAAACGTGGAGAATCGTCAAAATCTCGAGTCCGAATTTTTTGACGATTACAATGCTTTCTCTTTGTATACTTCGTATACGAGAAAGTAAAAAGAAATAAAGAAATAGAAAGAAAAATTATTTATTATAACCACAAGAAAGTGAAAATAAATTTCTGTTAGGAAAAGTTGGGAGTTCGAGATTTGGTAATTTATTGCTCGAAATTTAGCTTCATATCGAGATCGTATTGAAAAGATTGTGGATGCCTTTCAATATTGGATATCGATACTTGAGATTGAAATTAATATTGCTACGATATTGAATACATCGTTAGAGATACAGCTTTAGTGAATTCGGCCTGATTTTCGGTAACAATTAGATCAACTCATTCAATCAGAGGAACATCGTAAATTTGGCTCCGTTGCCTAGATTCTACTACTCGCGTCAAGGTCAAAAGGGGTAGAAACGCAGAATTATTTTTATGTGCGATTGTTTTTTAGTTTATCTGTGGCCTTTTTTGTTTTGTATTGTTTGTTTGCTTTAATGGCTGTCTGCGCTATATTATTTCCTAATTTTTTATGCAGTTCTTAAGATAAATGTTATGTTTTTTTCTGGCATTATTACGATTGTCTTAAAAAGGAAAGAATCTGTCTAAATTTCTTTATCTAATGCATCTTACATGTGACTGATTTTTTTTATACATTTCTGAAAAAAAACGTCTTATAGGATCTTTTTCATTTCTAAACCTATAATCTATACTTATAAACGGCAATGTTTGTGTGTGTGCGATGTCCAGACGAATCTATCGCATTTACAGCCTTGAAATTTGGCACACAGGTAGTCTTAATGGTGACTGAATGCACTTCGAAGCCGGAATTTTAAAATTTAATTTAGAACTTTTTTATTTAATGTTTTGTGTTGTTTTAGGTGATTTTTCGCACTAATTTCTCAATAGCATGGTTTTGGATAGCTGAACGACAAAAATAGATACACCATCGGAAAGAGCACGCGATTTCCGTTCTAATGAAGTTAGTTTTGAATTTCTAACGTAATTTACTGAATTTTGAGAAATTTTTAAAAAATATTCAGTTTTGCCATCGAAATGTTAATTTTGTTTCTAAATTTGTTGCATCCGACTTTCTAATAACACTATTATTTTCAATTTTTTTCAGCTTATAACTAGAACGGTTCTGTCGGATTTAAAACAAGAACGGTTAAAATATATTTTCCCGTTTTCTTTTAATTAATTTTTTCTGGACAGTTGAGAGTTATTTTTCTCGAGCGAGTTTTCTCCCGCGACACTTTTCCGGAACACAGTTGGCAATTTGATTGGTTGGCAGTTGACGTCATTACTTTCGCGTTCTGCGAGGAGATGATTTATTTACTCGATGACTCCGATTATTATTTTTAAGCGTGTCTTAACTTATTTCTTTGCCTTTCATACTTTCCTTGCGGTGTAATAAATATCACATTGTAATTTTTAACATTGTTTTGGATTAGCGTTTTGGAAGAAGAAGTGGACAAACCCAATAATATATATATTTCTGTTTTGATTTCGTTTTTAAAACTTTCATTTATGTAATTGTATGTGGTTTTTTTTAATTTTGTTGAAGTCATGATTCCACGGGCAACACCGTGCGCGTACTTCTAGTTAAAAATATTTTCTTAAGTTGTATCGAGTAATAAAACTAAACTACGAATATACTCTAAAAAATCTTATTTTATTCAGAGTAAAAAAAATGAACAATTTTCATTCAATCAATATATCGATTTTTTTTTAAAATTGACATCGAAAAATCGATTTTTTTTAAATATCGATTTTTTTTCGATAAACCGAAAATCGGCACAGCCCTACTGTAGATATTGGTAGTTAAAACAAGTGGTAGCATAAATTTCATGGAGTTAATTGACGTCACAGTCACATGAGAAATGCAACTTGACTTGTCATCGAATTTCCAATTTGCACAGTCTTACAGGGAGATGCAAAACGAACATTCCTTCTTCAAGATGCGTTACGAATTTCTAAATCAGAGTGGTTAGGCGCCTTTGACATAGTTTGGCAGAAAACCACTCAACACCTCTGCACCCAGAATAAGAATCAAGGATGTTTTAAGTAGATAGGTTTGCAGGGAGAGTCCTTTTTTATTTTTTGATATTAAAAACTTTGAAGACAACATAAATAAAAGTGAAGAAAAACTATAATTAAAAATAAATACAAATTAAAAAATAAACACATCTAAAAAGCTACTCTATGCTGCACATTTACTCTCACATATTTTTACGTTACAGAAACCAATACCCAATTATATTAAATAGATGGATAAGCATGGAAATGAAATGCAAGGTGCCCATAAACAATTTTGTCCAATAATTAGATTACTTGCTAGAACGTAGCATGATGTCTGAGCATAAATTAATACCATTATGTGTTTATAAATACTCAAGTACGGGCATTCAGCAAATAAATGCAAATAAAGAAAATCAGTCCTAATGCATCCTGTGGAGTAAAAATTAGTATTAGACCAGTTCTTATTTTCTGGGAAATAAAGCGTTCGGAAAGTATTTTCCAGCTATAAAAATTATCGAAAAGTGCTGTTCTCCATTCTCTCCATTTTCAATAACCTCTTTAAAGAAAGGTAAACTGGTTGAAAATTATAAGGAAAATTCAATAATTTTATCAAGAGCTCATCTTCAGTATATTTCCCATGGCTATGTGATTGAAATCCCAAAACTAGAAGCAATTTTCAAAAAAATTCGATGAACTATTAAAATGTTTAATGTAGAATGTCTACTTTCACTGGAATGAAATGATGTATGCTGTCTCAGACGTTGCCGAAATTTCAGTCCAGCCATCTTTTGATTTAAAAAAACTGTTTTGTAAAATGTATATAGTTAAATTAGTTATAAACGAGGCTAATGAACTGAGAGATGTGTACCTATCATTTATATAATTTTGAAGCACTTTGTTGGCGTTTCTTTTACATAATATCATTTACAGAAACAAATAAATATTCGTTGTAACTTTATTGAATAAAAAAGATTTAAAAATGTAATTCATAATCAGCTTCAGGGCAATTTAACGCATTTCAGTGGTGTTAGTGAATTATTCAGTATTCTTCAAATATTTGTCACAAATTATGAGAAGTTTAAAAATGCATAACTCTGCAATATTTTGATCGGATCGTCAATAGTTTAATTACAAACATGAGCAACAGTTTTAAAAGTAATGCTGTAAAAATCTATAATGGAATCCGTTTTTTTCCTTCAAAAGGAATATATATATATATATATATATATATATATATATATATATAGTAGGAGCCCCAAATAATGCCCACTTAAGTCATAATTTTATTCAGAGGGCTAATTCATGTGCAATTTGCCTAAAAATTATTCCAATTTATTTTCTGGGCATACCGAATTACAACTGTAACACATAAGCTAACCCACACACCAAAACCTTTTTTATTGAACGCATAATTTCTCCTACTAAAAAAAGTGTTCCTAATATCGCTCACTATATGTTCCTAATGCCGCCTATGTCTAAAATGGATTGAAATAAAGTGTAACTTATGTTACGATATTAAGTTCCTTATTAAACATGACAATTAAGGAACAACAAAATTGTAAGTAATACAAGACAGTTTTTTTTGTACTTTTAGCACACACAATATAGTTAAAGTATTCATTTTAACACTTTTCCCCTGAAGAAAACATTAAAATAAAAAAGAACTTAGGAGATTGTCATGTGATAGGAGATCAACCATGTATTTTTAAAGGTAATTTTTTTATATACTGCCCCTCAAAGGGTTAGGGCGATAATGTGTGTGTGGAAAGTATGATATTGTAGATGGCGCTCCTGCTGTACCGGGTGACGTCGGTGGCGATGTTGCATATATTTGGATGCTTCCCAGCACCACGAGCGTCGTCATTCTTTCTTGGTTGCTCGCTCGCACTGCTCACGCCAGCTCTTTCGCCTTGGATCTCACCTCAGCCTTCAGCGGATTCAGTTACTGGGCTTATCTGTAACTGGCATGTGTGTCGAGTGAATATTGGTTTTAGTGTGTTTTAAATAAAAGGCATGTTTGTTACTTTGGAGGCTCCATCATCGTCTTTGAGATAGTATCTGTCCTCACTTTCCGCGACAATGTGAATATCCAAATGGGCGATATTGGGAACAACCGAACCATCAAACATGGCGGCAAATTCCTTCGGAATCAGATAACAAACCAAAAAACAAACTACACAAAAATGTAGCCAATTATAGTCTCTATCGCTGCCTTAAATGGGATAACATTATGACTTTAAATTTACTGGTTATACTAAAAGTAATGAAACATGATGATTAATTCACCTAACACGAAAATCAGCGAAATTTCTCCCAAAAAAATTAAATAAACACAGGTTCAAACGGCTTCCTCAAACAACTACTGAAAGGGGTGTCTTTGTAGTTCCGGTAGTGGCCACCATATATCATTTAAAATTAGGAAGAAACCGCGGTGGGCGATATTAGGAACGTAGGCGATATTTGGACCCCCCCCTAACTTATATGTTACAGCTTACCCCCTTGCGGAAAATTTCGAGTTAAGAGTTCATATCTCAAAAACTGTAGAAGAAGCGACAACAAATTCATTTGCATTGCGTTACTGCTTTTAAGTGAGGACACATTCCGAACACGAATTTAAGAATAGATTGTATACAATGCACGCTTGTTTGCTCGAGAATTCTAAAACTATTGAATCAGGAAACGCGTTGATAATAATAATAACTAATTGTCACAAAGTGAATTTAGAATTCATAATCAATCCATAACTCCATCAACCCCGATACATATTTGAATCTCTTTTTCAATTGAATTTCGCTCTGCATACTTTGTAGCACATCAGGAGTCCCACTGGCACAAGCATCTGTTATAAAGGGCCAAAGGCCTTGAAACGTCATCAGAAAGGTTTGATGCATCTTTCTTTCAGGTAAGATCACAAGCGGAAGTTTGATAAATTAAGGCTCGTTGAGCATGAAGGTCACTTAACGCTACTACCTTAGTCAACTATTTGTTGCTCGAACGTGTTGGATATGCCCTTTCTTGGTGGCTAAAATAGAAGAAAAAACCATGAAGGTCTCCAACCAGAAGGCGATATTATCAGCTTTGTTCCGTCAGATGCTTTTTGTGACGTAAAAATGTTAAACACAGAAACGAATTTAACGTTCTTCGCAGTCTGCTATTATCATTCATGTTCGAAAGATGTCTCTTCTAACAAAATCGATTATGCTCTAAAGATTTATAATTAATTTTTATCCGTATCTTCTACAGTTTTGAGAAATTTCCACCCTTCCTGAATAGACTCAGGAATTCGCCGCTAGGGAGTGCTCCAAGATACTTCATCCTCTAGCATATAGCACTTTCACTAAATGCCCTGAATTCGATCTTCAGATCGTGTTGCATTCGATTTTTCCATCTGCAGATGATTAAGCACCGATACGATCATTATAATTCTTAGCTAATACATAACACCACAGCATACCCCCGAACTCGGACTCTAAACGGCTCCCAGTCGGTTGGATGAGCATGTGTGAAACTTTATTGAAAAGCAAAAGCAATATATATATATATATATACATCATGTGGTATAAAAACACATAACAAGGAACATAATTATACATAAACAAAGGAGAATGTAAAGAAAAGTACGCAGAGGGTTACAATCCGAGTATAATACAAAATATATACAAGAGTAGTTATCATATGAGTGCAGTGAAAGGGTAGAATGTCTCCTTTAGTTAGAGTCTTTCATACAGTTGCAGCTCTATGATTCGGGGCTGTTAGTGTTTTCCGACGCGACAATAAAGAAGAATTGATAAAGTATTACAACCGGTTATATTGATGATTATTGTCGCAACCATCCTAAAAATTGTGAGACTGGTTTTTTTTTTGTTCTGTCTTCTTATTTATACTTGGAGATCGCTGGAATTGTTACTCCAGGGTTGGCAGTGATCTGAAGGGTGAATTTTTCGAATGAATTATGGAAGATTTGGCGGTGGCTGGTTGCTGTTCTTAAACTAGTGTGCTCTGCTGCTCAACTGGTGAATCTTTGGAAGTATCTATTTCTAGGCTGGAGTCTGTGAAGGTGTTGTATTTTGACTTTAAATTAGGTCTTCGTTAGTCGCTAGGAATGTGATTAAATTATCTACACTAACGGGCCAAAACATTATGATCATCCCGACATTTTTCAATGAACTCGTCTGGATGACGTGGAGGGCACATGGTTAAGTGAGAACGGTATTTAACTGCTGCTGGAGAAGGTAAGCAGTCATTCTTGCACTTACTTTTGCGAGTGATGTGAAAGGCTGCTGATCTAAGCGAATTTGATAGAGGGCAGATCGTAATGGCCTCTCTCGGAAGACTCGGAACGAGTATCACCGAAACTGCACGACTAGCAGGTTGTTCACGAACTGCCGTTGTTAATATTCATGTAAAGTGGATAAATGACGGTGACACCAGCAGTAGACGACAGGGTTTTGGTCGTCCACGCGTCATAAAAGAAAAAGACTGTCCCGCTTGGTAAAGCAAAATCGGCGCTGACAGTGGCTCAGCTGACAGCCCAATACAATGCAGGTTCAAGCGCAAGTGTTTCGGAACACACAGTTCAGTGGACACTGTTGGATATGGGACTGTGCGTCAGATGTCCCACTCGTGTGCCTCTGTTGACCAAGCGTCATCGTCAACTACGCCTACAGTGGGCCCGGTAACATCAAGACTGGACCATGGATGAGTGAAAGAGAGTTGCCTGGTCGGATGAATCCCGATTTCTCATTCATCACGTCGATGGTCGTGTCAGGGTACACCGTCTGCCAGGTGAACAGTTGCTCCCCTCTTGTACAGCAGGCCATACACAGGCTGGTGGTGGTGGTATTATGCTTTGGGAGACGTTCTCACGGGTGGCTATGGGACCCGTAGTTGTGGTAGAACAGACCATGAAACCAGCGAACTATCTGAACATCATTGCGGATCAGTTGCACCCTTACATGACGTTTGTCTTCCCAACTGGAAATAGAATCTTCCTGCAGGACAACGCCCCATGTCACAAGGCTCGGATTGTGTTGGAATGGTTCGAGGAGCATATGATGAATTCCACTTAATGCCCTGGCCACCTAACTCGCCGGATCTTAATCCGATGGAGAACATTTGGGATGTCATGGAGCGGCAGCTCAGAGCTCAAACACCATCATGTCTGAATATCTCAACTTTGAGTAACCGCTGTTAGACATTTGGTACAACCTGTCTCCAGTCATGTACCAAAAACTTGTGTCATCTATGCCCATGCGGGTTGCAGCGGTTTTGAAGGTCAAAGGAGGCGCAACGCGTTATTGAGTAGGTGGTCATAATGTTTTGGCTCTTCAGTGTATATTTCGTCTTGAGAGTTTGCTGGATAGAGCGCTCATATATTACTCTTATAGAATAATTAAACTATTAATATTACATTTATTGGTTAGCTAACTATAATTGTTAAATTATTTAATATGGATCCAGTTTTAAAAATGGCGAATTAACAAAAAATATCCAAGTAGACTGAATGTATTGGATACTGAAGGACATGCCAACTAAATGAAAGCATCGCTCGAGTATTCGCAACATTTGTGAGGAATAATTATAACCTGAACTCTTTGCTGCATTATACGAATAAAGAGAATTCTCCGGCCTTCAACTGGTCTTCTTTCTCCTCCATTTCAAAATTAAGGTACTGTACTAAAATGTTATGAATACTTTATTGAATTTGTGTTTGAGGTTGCTTGTCTGTTAATTTCTTAGTCTGATCTCGAATTTTCCTTGCATAATATTTTCTTTTTGTTAAACAATTACTATTATATGTTTGTGTTGTTAGAATGTTGTCCTTATTTATGCACTGGAGATATTCTAGCTGAAAACAATCTTTCCAAATATACAGGGTACCCATTAAAATTAATTACACCTTTCTGAATTTTAGAACGACTGCAGTTATAGTCATGAAAGTGGTGTCTAGGTATAATAAAGTGGCTATGCGTTGCGCCATGAGACCGCTTATAACGCCATCTGGTGGTAATCTGCTGAATTAGCGTTCCTATCTCGAAAACGAAAGGATAAAGCTGGGGAAAAAGTTCAATTAAAAAGTTGCATAACATCATAGATTTAGTACAGAAAGACACCTTGTGGACATTAATGCTAAGAATAGAACACGTCTATTAAACTCACATTTGTTTGTTCGTGATTTCCGAAAATGTGACGTCACAAAATTGAACAAAAGGGAAAAATGTTATATTTTGGGCAAAAATGTCCTCAAGGGACTTTTTCTGAAGGGATACCTCAAATAGCAAGTACATGAGATCTTTTCGCCAACACTGCAGACCTCCGACGACGTATTACTAATGCTCGTGGCAGCGTAACACCTAATATACTAAAATATGTGCAATGTGAAATTCAAACAAGGGTCCAAATGTGTATAGTAACTGATGGAGAGCAGTCTGAGCACAGAAATTAAAAGTGTCTTGCTATCATTTGTTGTTTTTCTCTCTTTTTAACACGTTTCGTCATGTAATAGTTTTGGAAATCGCAAAAAAAATAAAGTTTTAAGCGTTCAGTTCTTAGCATTAATGTTCACAATATGTCTTTTTGTACTAACTCGATGATGCTCTACAACTTTGTAATCGACTCCATTTTTGTATATTGTTCCGTTTTCGAGATAGGGATGCTAATTCCGCAGATTCCCGCCAGGTGGCACTGTAAGTGATCTCATGGCATATTGCATACAAATTTACTATGCCTAGACACCAGATTTATGACTATAGCTAATCGTTCTAAAATTAAGGGGTGGTGTATATAAATTTTGTGGGCACCTTGTATATATTTATATTGTGCTTATCATTTAGAGGAAGGGTAAATATAATCTGAAAACGTCACACGAATTGAATATTATTTTTCAGGAAATTTCCCAATTAAATCAGGATGCTTAAAACTTAGAAATGTTCTGAAATTCTAGCAGATTTGCAAAGTTCTGGAATACAGTAGATGATTCTGGAATACAGTAGATGGATCGGGAATACAGTAGCTCAAGAACATAATCTATTTACAGACGAAGTTCGCTACACGAATTCTTCGGTAACAGATCCATGATTTGTTATACATTTCATGAGAATTTGATGAATTCACTCTGGAGACCTAAAATGTAAAGTTATGTATTTGAATTGTTGATTGTATAAATCACATGAGTCAACAATATATTTGCATTGTATGCAAAGTTCCTGACACCTCACTCTTTTTAGGTCTTATATGATGATGGAAAAAATCACTTTCAAAAATTCAGGGAACAGAAAAAATTTATGTAGCGTATTGACCGAACGAAGCGAGGACCACGTTTTAACTCAGCCATTCAGCATTTTGTCAGTCTGTAAATTTGTTTGTGACGCAATCACGGCCAAACGAGTAGTTCGGTTTTCTTCACATTTGGCAGAAATATTCCTTGATGGAACAAAAAAAAGTATGTATAAGTAAACACTTTTATTTTTTGAATTCGTTTTAAGAGATTGGCCGATTAACTGATTTCAATGTTTTGGCGAGTCATTGGTGATTTTGGCACCATAAAAACATTTAATCATTTTGGTGAAGGTTTTGTAAACATTCATAAAAACAAACATTTAATTTTAATATTAATATTTCGAAAAAAACAGACATTAATTTTCTGAAAACGGATAGTCAATTTTTTAATACTGATGAAAGCAAAGATTTGTGTAATTTTTTGTGCATTCAAAATGAGTGAGAAAAAATCAGGGTCATAGTTTTTCAGGGTTATAGTTGTTTATTCCTGTTTCGTTGGATCTAATCTTTTTTATTTCTCTCTCTCTCTTTCGGTGAAAATTTTTTCAGGTATTCTACAAAACGGTTCATGTCTGTCAGTTTGCTTGTTGCTCAGTCACCACCAAACGCTTTATTTGATTTTCTTTGATTGAGATCTTTTGAGGTCATTAAGAACGACATTTTTTCATGACGTTTCAAGATGGTGGCCGTTTTAGTGATTTCGATGTACTTGTTAGTCAATGGCGAGTTTCGGGCCATTAAAACATTTGAATCATTTTGGTATTATTTAGTTAAGTTACATCAACGTCCAGTTTCGAAGGAATACGAAAACTATTTTTGGACACACCTTGTTATTTTGAACCGCGGTTAGATGACGAGGACGACACCTAAGATGGCGCGCCCTCTTCAACCTTCCGCACCACACCAACGGGAGGATGTTCGGCCACTAGGTATGATTTAGCGTGCATCAGGCCCCATACACGGTGGGTCTTCAGGGGAATCGGGTTTCGAACCTGGAACCCTCCGGCCCCGAAGCCGAAACCTTACCACTGGGTCCCGCGGCCCTTCAGTTTGATATTTTCGACATAATTGTAATTTTGTTAAAACTAATAACAGCAGACATTTAATGTTAACTTTGTTTATACTGATAAAAGCAGACATTTAATTGTAATTTTGCTTATACTAATGAAAACAGACATATGGTTGTAATTTTTTAATACTGATTAAAGCAAACATTTAATTGTAATTTTGTAAATGCTTATAAAAACAAAGACTTGTGTAAATGATTTGCATTGAAAAGAGTGTGTATGTGTGTGTGTAATAGAGATAAGAGCACAGTTTTTTTCCATTTTAAGAGTCGCTTTTTCCTGTTCAATTCCCTGTTATCGTGTACTTCTCTTTTTTCGAAAGTATGCCTTTCCCACGATTCTCCCCAAATGGTTCATGTTATAAAAATTTATTGACTGCTTCCACTCTCGAGCGAAAATTTGCTAAACATCTTTTCCAGTACATTTTTATGTAACTTTATCAAGTTAATGTATTTGTTTTGTAAATACAGGGAGTAAAGTTTGAGTGTAATATAAGTCAATATTGTACATTGATTGGCTTAATAATGTAAATATAACATAGCAAGTTATATATAAGATAGTGAATTAAGAGGATAAAGAAAGTTCATCCTTTAGAGACAAATTATGATGTCTGGTGCTCCTGGAAAAAATGTTGTCTCCGAAATGAATGACAAAGTTGGGTAAACATTTATAGACTGCGATGAAGAATCGATCTTAGATCTTTTTTTTTGGGGGGGGGGTGAGTGGGGGTGCGCGAGGTCTACTGTTCACAGAACCACTAGTAAAATCATTATATGTGTAGTTATCAGAATCTCATACTAGAAACAGTTCTTCGACGTATGAAAATTCATGCTTCCTAATTTGGATTAATATTCTTATCCGTTCGTATGCTGAGTTAGCTTTTGCTTCAAGCAATCCTTTGGTTTCTACTCTTCATCTGCCCTGCTGCCTTGCCAACCAATGGCAGGCAGCAAATTTTGTAATTAAGTGTGTGTATTAATCTCATCACTGCAAAGTTTATTTGTTTGCGTATAATACTTAATAATAGTCATTTCAGATATAACAGACATAAATTTGAGTTTTTATTTAGAAATATTATGTGGTAGATATGTAAAATGCATTTATCAAATTCATTATCGTACTCAGAATTCACTAGAATTCATGTTGGTCCATGATAGCTTCAGATTCGCTTTATAAAATTTCAGAATTTTCTCATAGTTATTACATTTTTTAACTCTTTGAAACCATTACAATCATGTTATTATCCAATATCAAAAATTTTATAACTTTCATGATAAATAATTTTGATATTTAGCTTTTATGAATTCATCAAAGGCTCCATATGAGGAACCCACTACAACATACTAATTACAGAGCTCAAGAGCATAAGTTGGGATTATAGTTATCTACTTTCTTGATACGAAATTCTAATGTCAAGCATCATTTGTTTGTTTCTGCTGATGTCGACTTTTACTTCAAAATAAAAGGGCTGAAAAACCTATCTTTGACAAGGACTAAGGGCAGAAAGAAGAGAAATAAGAGGGCAACAAGAAAAATATGAAATATAGATATATATAAAGAAAACACTTGAAAGTGAACCCACCGTTAGCACAGGCATTTTTTGCCCTAGAGTAATGATACAGCCCTGTAGTACGTAACAGGTTGAACACTGTACATAATGATCACTGCGCCCCCCTCCCATCTCCTTAGATCTTCGGAGCTTTTAGAACGATTGAAAAGAATGAAATAGGGGGGTGGGGGCGGTGCTGAAAATCTTTTTCCGTCATTATAGCACATACGACAGATGGAGACTTAAAAAAGGAAATGATGGGGATGCTGGAAATGAAAAAAATAATAACAGCAACAATAAAAACTTAAAAAATAAAAGAGAAGAAGATGCAGTTAAGTACCATAACTTTCGACAACCTTAGCTAAAAAGTGTATAAAAGAAGTACAGAATCGTTAAGTAAAGTCGTCCCTCAGGTCTGCTTTGTCATTATCTTTTCGTTAAAAGGTAGGAGAGCAGTGCAAGATGTGAAAGAAAAGGACCCGAGATGAGAAAGAAAAGTTTAAATGTAATTGGGGAAGAGCTTGCCAGAGGTTGCACAGATCTCTGGTGGTATCTGGGAAATGGCACCTGCTGTCAGCAGCAGATGGAAGAGTAAAATGTTAATTTGTTACTGTAACTGGTATCATTTCCTGTCGAATAAGGGATAAAGATAAGATATCTTGAGTTGAGATTGAAACATTTTCCGTTTCGTATTTTTATCTCGCCATTTGTTGAATTTATTCGTCTCTGAATCTGAAATAAATGCTATTTTCATAACATTTGCTATTTAGGGAACCAGTAACTTCATGTGTATAATGTAATTTTGTGCATTTCATTGATATTATCTTTAAACAGCGTCCTGATTTTAATTTGTTTTGGTTTAAGTAAGGTAAACAGATTCTCGTTCTGGATTAGCCGGTACAATCTCGAATTTTGATTTTTTGTCCGAATATAAATAAATGCCCCTGTTTTACTCATAAGTAAATAGCAAATAGTAAAAAAAATTAATTAATTTTTTTAATAAAGTAGGACAAATAATTTGAAATAAAAGTGAATTTTTCCATCTTTTGCTTTCAATATAAAGTGAACAGACGTCCCTAATTAAACCAAGACGGTATCGCATTTACGTATTCATCTCGAAATTGAATTAAATGTAGAAGATTATCTCGATTTCCTCTTATCAGTATAAATGGTTTATATAAAGAAAATATTAACTAGATTTAAGTTTTAAAATGTCAGCTTCGGAAAATCCTACTTCGGATGCTTTATCATACATAAAATACTATCACTCTAGTACCATCTATATAGATGAATCAGCCTGAAGAGAAAATGGTTAATGTAACAACAAAATGTATTATAAATCGTTGTATAACTTCCTGCCTTTATTTACATTTTTAATAAAAATTTTAATTTTTCAGAGCTTTTAAATTTATATTTGTTTATTAAATGTTTGAAAAATTTGCTTAGTGACCCCCCACTTCCTTCCTAGTTAACTTCTTGCATTGTTTGGTCATATACTAGAGCGTCTCGTATTGAAATTCAGAAATTCTGTTCATTTTAGCAGAAGCTAATTGATGTTATCGTAATTTTTTAACGAAGTTAAATGACAATATCAGCATTTGAGCTGGAATCCCTTCTTCAAATTTCCTCGCCACACCAGTGACAGGACATTTGGCACGTTTGTTTTTATGAAATTTAGGTTAAACTGCTAAGCAACAATGTGCACCAGGCTCATGCACACTGCAGTTCCTTGAAGAACGAGTTTCTCCAGGCTCTGTGACGCTGTCATAAACATCTGTTGCAATGCATTCTTCGGTGTGTTTAGCGTCTCTTCTTTTAAACCATTTTTATAGTCAAGAAATATATATTAATATTTTCTCAATAGTAATGATTTCTTCAAATTACATTCATATTAAGATTCTTTACAATAAAATTGCGCCATCTTGCGATAGATTTCTTCTTTGTTAAATTCCCCGGATCTTAAATAAGGATTATTTTTCAAAACAATGATGAAGAACAATGATATAAAGCAATGATGAAGAACATAAAGATGAAATTGAATCTTTTAAAAATTTTCTAGGGACACAATGAGACACCTGTAAAATTCTGGACTGGTCCGAATCTTTTAGGACACTTGCCCCAACCCCATAACTACATATGACTCACATTAATGAAGAACAAGCAAGAATATTGGCTTCCTCTATTGCCGAAGTGATTATTTATTAAATCAATTTTCACAGTGCCTGCTTAGTCTATTTAAAGTACTGATACGAATAATAATTAGTCGCTCGTAGATAAGTGATGAAACTGCTGAATTTTGATAAATAATCAGCGACAAAATAATATCTAAAACAGAAACTAGAAGTTTACAATGAAGTTCAATTCTACAAAAGCTATAATAACATGCAGAAAAGATACTGGGTAGATAATGAAACACGGGAAAATTATCTTATAAGTAATTAATAATTATTTTATAATAATCATTAATTATAATTATAATATCTAATTCTTATTTTAATTGTCAGTATTTTTCTAACAAAGAAATTTTTATATTAAACCAGTGGGAACTGATTTACAATTCTTAAAATCAGTAACATAAAACTTTTGCAACGTTTGATTAACTGGTAGATAAACCTTTCGGTATGCAGAAAAAATTCCACAACAGAGTCTCAAATCTTTGAAGTGATTCTTTGTTTGTCAAATTCTGTGATATTTAATCAGAAAAATAATTTAAAAAAATCTTGAACTGCCAATTTCCATTGTGTTTTCCTTATTTCAATTCTTATTTGCCTTGTTATCGAATATTTAATTATCACCCTGTCTGCGAAATTACTTTATTATTTAATGCAACACATATAATAAAGAAAAATGGAAACGGGCTAATTTTAATTTATATTAATTTACATAAAGGTAGGACTAAGATTTAAAAAAAGTTAGTTGAAGACTACTATTTTCGTATTTACATTAATATTTAAACATATCATAAATATTTATGAAAGGAGTGGAATTTAAAATGCGATATTGCTTCGTTGATCTTATTGACAGTTAAATTCTCCGCTAAATAATTTTGTAAATTATTATTAAACAATTTATTCATTTTACGCCTGAATTCACCTACACTTGTATAAAGAAAATTACAAATGCATCTGGAGGGGAAAAATAAGGAGCTGTGTCAGAAGCAAAATGTCTGTCATGTGCTAGTTGTGCATATTTTGGTGTGTATTTCGTTAAGAAGGAAAAGATTGCTATGAACACACAGATTACCAGCACGTCCATCTGATGCTAAAAAAATCATCATAAAAGTGAAATCTGCGATGAAGGGTGACGTTCGAATTGAAATTTATCACTCCAAGTTATCACTTAGAACCAAAAATATATTAAAAATAATCAAGAACAATTCATTTACCCATTTCTATCGTCCTTGTTTGGGAAGTGATATCTGAATATAACTAAAAATACTTTACTCAAATTTGGTTTGGCTAAATTTAAGTAACTATCATAATTTGTAGTTATTGAAAATAGCTGTGTAATAGTATGGAGAACCAGGACCAGATATACACATTTTTACGCCCCAGGCTAAAGTACATAATATTGAGTAGCCTCCCCCGTCAAAATGTTTAATCATGATTTTGAAATTAATATCTAATAGTTTACTTTTTTAAACCTATAAACACTTAATAAAATCTTTGGAATATTTAAACCACATTATATTTTTAATTCAGAAGTGCAATCATTTGTGCAATTGCATATCATTATCACCTACAAGAAAACGTTCAATCGAATTTCCGCAAGTGCTCTTAAATTTTTACTAGAAGTTCATCCAAATCTTGTCCATGAAAAAATTTCATTTTTTTCATTGAAGTCCGCATACCTTCTTAAACCTGCTTCAGTGCAAAGACGTGCAAGGACATTCAGCTTATTTTACAGTATTATAAATCTTGTTGGTTTTGATTCTTTCAACAGAGGAAAAAGGTCTGTTGGCCGAGGAATTCCTAACTGGCATGAAGGCAAATATTTTATAAAATATCATTGTTTGAATATACATTTTCAGCCCCTTTTCTCCCTCATTTCCAAGAAGCTATGGGGCTTTGGGTCTTAGTGTTATATTCAGTTAGATGAGAATTCAATTGGCCAGGTTTACTGAATACAATGGATTCCAGATCATCTTTGAAAATCTAAAGTTCATCAAGAATTGTACTTGTGATTGAAGAACTTAGAGAACTTCAAAAACATAAATTTCTACATTTTGGGCATACTTGTTTACTTGATACAATCCGAGAAACACCGTTCCCCCAATGCGGTGCAAAACACATTGCTTCAATTCAGCTTGATATTTATACCTGCAGCTTTTGCTCTGGTTCCTGATTTTGGGGTTTCGTCACTTTCGAGGTACTTTGGAAATCGCAAACCATTGTATAGAGGAGCAGTATTTTGTGGGAGGGTGACATTTTTCTTCAATGCTTTCCTCCTCGTTGCAAATGTAGAAAATTAATTATAAAAATTCTTTAAACAAACTGAAAAAAGATGTGGGTTCAAAGAAAACATCAACAGCATGTGTACCTACTAAATTTAGATAATGTCCTGCATAAAGTATGAAAGATGCAAACGGACAAACTTTGTTTATGCCTAAATACTAGCCATATTAGCTGAATTGCCATATGACAACCCATGACATTTTAAAATACCAAGGTGGAGATCTTTCAGAGTCTTATTTACGGCTTCAAATATTTTATGAATTACGCGACAATCTTTAAGTAAAAAATTCACGAATCATTAAAAACGTTACGAAATTAATTTAACATAATGCAATGTAAATGACAGCTGCCACATACAAGATTTCAAGGATTGAATCCACGACAAAAGAACAGTTGTTTGAGATATTATCTTCAACAATAATATGGGCAAGAATCTTTTTAGTTAAGAATTCGTTGATCTCATCACAAATAGTTAATGAGGAGTACATTATCATCCCACTACCTGGAAATTCAAACTTCCTATGATCAACTAAAAATGGCTTACGTGCACAAATTGCATCCAGCATCATCATATAATTGCTATTATTATTGGAATCAAAAATTTTATTTGATATTTTAAATTGCAGACCAAGAGACACTAGATCTTTCAGAACTACGAGGAATGCTCAACACTGTCTTAGAAGCAGTCAACCACTTGATCACGAATTTTAGTTAGCTGATAATATATTAAGGCAGAGGAAGTTCAGCATGCATAATTTGCACTTGATCTAAACTAACAAACTTTAGAGCGTCTAATATTTTCATAGCGTCCTGCCATTATAATGCCTTGAGAATTTTCAATAAACATTGTCCTTGTGATTCATTTTTCAAAATATTCATGCTGAGAAGTTGATGAAAACCTTTGCTTCAAAGCTTCTCTGATTCCTTTTCATCCTGCTCCTTCAGTTTTCCTCTGTTTCTGAATTCTGTTCCAGATGCTGTTTTCGTTTTTCGGAAAAGGGAGAGAGTTGATTCATTTCCAGTCCTAAAAACATTTTTCTTGCTTAAAAATGTCAGAAGGTCTATGGTGAAAATAAAACAACCCAATTTTTAAAAAATATTATTATTGTTATTTTCAAATTTTGGAATTGTAGGTCAAATGCTGAACAAGACATCATCTAATACGAAAAGGTAATCAAAATTTTAAATAATTATCAGTTGTTGTCAGCGTCATCTGACCGTATTTAAAGTTAATAAATAAGTTCTAAATAACCCTCGAGTTAATTCAAAACGGGGCGTTAATATGATTAAACTAAATTAAACTAAACTAAATTGCAAGTTTATGATTGTAATAATTTAAAAAGTAACATTTTTTATGATATTTTTGAAATAAGACTGAAAAATTTGTTAATATTCTGTTGTTATTTCTTCTGTGTGTCCGATTTATGGGGAATCCGGTCCTTTGGAAAGCCAACATACTTCAAGTTCTCTTGTGTTAAATATTTGGTCCGGCATTTTCGAAGACCATTGCATGTGTCTATACCTCGTGCCTGAAAGTAGGGATTTTTTTACAGAAAATTTTGCCAGAAATTTTGGTTGCACAATAGATCCAGAGGTCGCTGCTTCATAAGACGTGGTTTCAGAGCGAAGAGCTCCCGTCCATTTCTGACCTCGCATTTGTCCGTACTTAAAATAAAGTTTGGATAGTAGTAAGGACCGGATGCAATTGCTTCATAATATTTTCCGTCATGAGCAATGGATCTATCTTGCGTTGATTACTACTTCTGGGCAACCTGAAAGGTTTGGTATCCGTAAAAGGGGTTACCTTTGCCCTTCCTACGCATCCAGGGACCCTGAATGACAGTCGTTGCAATAGCTCGAGTGCTGAGGCCGGAGTCCTAGAAACCATCACCGGCTATAGGAGGTACGTATTACACTGGAGGGGGTAACAAAACCCCCACCATTATTGTACCCTCAAGAAAAGCGAGACCCCGTTTACTTATCCGGCGGTTTCTCATCCACGTACTCGTGGTGCCCCCGGGGGTGAAAGGTTTAGAAATTCGTACCCCCGCGGACGGAACTGACATCTTGTGCAGGATTTACCAGAATGTTTATAAATTTATGATGCCAAATAATGATGATATTATTATGATATAGCTAATGATCATAGCAAATGAACAATAAGCCGCATCATAATATAATTAATGATCATAGCAAATGAACAATAAGCCGCATCATAATATAATTA
>BGPR01000077.1:1616788-1631176 GCA_013235015.1 Araneus ventricosus
TAATGATCATAGCAAATGAACAATAAGCCGCATCATAATATAATTAATGATCATAGCAAATGAACAATAAGCCGCGTCATAATATAATTAATGGTCATAGCAAATGAGCAATAAGCAGCATCATAATATAATTAATGGTCATAGCAAATGAACAATAAGCCACATCATAATATAATATAATGATTATAATATGATGCTGCTAATTGTTATAAATAAAATATATTTTGTTCCCTTACTTGTTGCTGTTTCTTTCTTATGCTCTTCGCACACTTGAATAGGACGATGCCATTTCCATCCCTGCTTTGCTATACGATTCCGATTTGTCACCGAGCAATTTAACTTCGCCAGAAGTTTAATCATGATGGAATGAAACAAGTTGTTGGAGTATACACCCTATATATTTGCAAATAAAGTCATTAAATCATAAAAAATTTAGTAAAAGAAAAAATTATGGCATAATCTTTTAGATTGCTTTTTAGTTTTACGAAGGAATTAACTTCAACTATTCATAAACATGCTAAAGAATTCTTAAATTATATTGTTGCTCTAAAGAATAGTAATTTTAAATATAAAATTAAAATTGAAAAAATATCTCCGAAATGCGCATAACTAAAATTGGATCCCTTTAAATACAAATTTTATTAAAATTTTCAATACAATGATCATGATAATGCTTTCAATATAATGATAAAGATTCGTTGCTTTCTTGGCGAAAAAATTTCTCCAAGATTCATTTCAAATTTAATGCAAAACAAAAATATAAGAAATATTTAAAAATTTAAAAGTTTTATTAAGTTAAGTTAAGATTAAGTTTTATTTTATTAAATGCAAATGAATTCATATGAACAAGTACTTTGTTTGTGAATTATTCACCATATTATGCAAGCCCAATGACTTCACAGGAAAATCTATCGTACCGTCAAATGTCTGATTAAAAGACAACAGTCAAGACTATTGAAATAAATAGAACAAATATTTAACATCAAGATTTAAAAGAAAGTAGAAAAAATCCCTCACAGGGAAAAAAAGGGAAATTCGGATATCTAATCCGAAACATAGAAGCATGATAATTATGCTATGTTAAAAAGCGTTATTTACTTTATTGTGTGCGTTTTTCTATTTCTCCGTCGTTTATAATCAAGCTTATATATATTCATAAAATTATATTAAAATAATACAAAATACGTCCATTAAATTTAAAGCAAAAGTATTCAAGCAAGCCTCGAAAATTAAATACTTTTAAAATGCAAATTTACTAATCTTTTGAATTAAAAGTTTTACTTCGAAAGCCGACTCCACAATTATACAGACTACAGAGTATTTCAATAGCGAATGAAAGGTAAAAATATATTGCTTCATCCGTTACTTAATAAATTTTGAAAAAATAATAATATAAATTTAAGTTAAAGGTTATAATAATTAAAATTAAAGGAAGCATTGCATGGAAATAAAATTGGTATGACTAAAAGGCTAGATTTCTGAATTTTAATTGTGGTGAATTGATTTCTGTACAATAATAACGTGCTCCGACGAAAGCCGTTAAAATAATTTAGGAAAACGGTAAGTTTTCGATTAATTTTAATCAATTAAAAACCCAATTAAAATTTAGGAAACCTTTTTTTCAATGAGCATCTACTACATCAGAAGTAAAAACGTGCCAAACTTTGTAGATCTAGTTCCAACGGTCAGCCTTATAGAAGGGTTTGAACGATTTTTGCATGATCAAAAACAGACAGTATGCTTCGTTACAAAAATTACCATGTTAACGGAGATAATACACTGAAGAAAATAATTTTTTTCAAGTGGATCAGCCATTTCAGAGAGGGCCATGAAGAATTTAAGGATGACGAAAGGCCACGATGACTGTCACCCTCATGTGTTGAAGTAAACACCGAACGTACGCGGTCTTGTGCGTTTTCCATCACCAACTCACCGTCTGCTGATGAACTGAATTAACGAAAATCGCCAACTTACACGATTCTGAATCAGCCATTTCAGAGAGGGCCATGAAGAATTTAAGGATGACGAAAGGCCACGATGACTCTCACCCTCATGTGTTGATGTAAACACTGAACGCACGCGGTCTTGTGTGTTTTCCATCACCAACTACCGTCTGTTGATGAACTGAATTAACGAAAATCGCCAACTTACACGATTCTGAATCAGCCATTTCAGAGAGGACCGTGAAGAATTTAAGGATGACGAAAGGCCACGATGACTGTCACCCTCATGTATTAATGTAAACACTGAACGTACGCAGTCTTATGCGTTTTCCATCGCCAACTCACCGTCTTCTGATGAATTAACGAAAATCGCCAACGTACACGATTCTGACAGAACATAGGGAAGAGTTGCGTAATTTGGGCTAGTAGTATCATAGCTTCAATTCTATTGCATATTTGGGCGGTAAAACAGGGGAACTATGTTGTACCGATGTAAATGAGGTTTACGAAATCATTTTAAGAGAAAGCACAGTCAGAGAACAAATATTCAGATTTAGATATCCTCAATTAAATATGAATCGATTGATGTTAAAAACAGACTTCTGCATTCTGGCGGAAATTACATTTTAATTTTCTTTAATTTGATGCAGGTGAATGCATCTTTGGAGTGAAAACAGGGTTTCCGCCATTCACAGCCACGTTCTGGTACAGCATCAAAGTTTTCATGGGATGCTAGAAGAAGGCGAGCCCTTTTAACACCATTATAGCAGTTCACTGCTAGAAGCCAGAAGTCCCCTTTTAACATCAATGATTCATGTTTTAACAAAAGATTTATAGTCCTTTCGCTGTTTTAAAATGAGTAGCAAAATATGGTACAGCCTCAGAAACGAAACTGTTTGGCTGCAATTTACTATAGCAATTTTATTAAAATAGTTTTTAATAGTTTAATAATTTTTTTTTGTTTTTGTGTAACAGTTGCTTAGATTGGACCACAAACAACTGCCTAAATTATACTGTTTAAATTCAATTTGCCTATTATCATGAACTAAAGGAATTGTCCAGAAAGCAGATGTAATCACTAGTAATCCTCAAAAATTGGAAATGGAACAAGAGGAATGAAAAACAATAACAAGGCATTAAAGACATCAAATGTTGGTACAAAAAGGATAGAAACTAAGGTTACGTATATTTTTTATCAAAACAAAGGAAGGAGATACAGAGTATAAAATGCCATACATGTGTCCATATATTGCCTGCTGATGTAAATTAGAGAATCAAAAATACTAGTTGGTCCGCGCAGAGCATCTGCGCTTACTTATATGCAGACCATGATTTTCCAGGCGATTCTAAAGCCAAAAAAAAGTCTGGCGATTTAGCGCTCCGAGAAAATTTGCCAAAAAAAGACACCAAGGGGTGTAAGCATAACGGAAAAGTAACCAAAGTACAATGTTCACAATAGTAATCTCCATAATGCTCACATCAATTTGTGATATGACACGATTTTATCTTCGCTGATTTAAATTATTTTGACGTTGATCTAATCGTTCTCTGTATTGCCCTAGCCCACCTGCCGAGTTTCTAATTGATCTCTTTTGAATCATTTCATCCAAAGTTTCATTATATTGTAAGAAATATTCTGAATTATTCAAATTAAACTCATTTTTTTGGAGAAAAAATTATTTTACACCAGAACGAATATAGTAACAGGGTATGACTATAAGGCAATAACATTGAGGAGGTTGCCGGTTTTGTTTTGTAAACAAACAGATCGTTGCCATCGGCAAAAGAGAAATTTGTCACTTTTCTGTGCTACGTACGTTATCGTTATATATATATATACAAATTTTTGCTGTAATTGCGCTTAAAAAATGTGCTGATGGTCCATCTTGGGAAACTAGTGGTTCAATCTGAGCAACCAGTTTCCTTAATTGGATCGATGATACTATTTTTGATCCATTTTTTCCTACTCTAAAGTTATTTCGTAAAAACTTTTTTTACATTGCTTTGAAGAAAATAAACAGCAAAAATATTTCTACTACTTGGTTTTATTAAAATTGCTTTTCTATCACTCTACAATAAAAAGCGTCCATTCTGTAAAAACATGGCAACTTTCCCATATATACTTCGCACTAGCAGCACTCGCACGGCGTTGCCCGTGACATGATCGTTATTATATCTCTTATCAGAACCTGAAAGCATGAAAGAGGAAAAATTAATTTTAAGAATGAGTCTCACCACCACCTGACATGACACGGGCATGCCGCCTTATTCCTTTCTCCTAATGGAGCCTGAATATTAACTCAGCTTTCAATAATGAGAGAGAAACACGCAATTAAATATTTGTTTAAATATTGTAAACGGTTTGAATTGGTTGCAACAATGAAAATTATTGTTTTAAATCATACCAAAAAATATTTTTTTTAAATGTATTAAAATTAGAGAAAATATTGTATGACAACTTTCTTGTTTAAAACAAACTTTCAGACGTTTAACCATACCATAACCACAGTCACCCCGACCTGCCTAGGCATACGGGAAATCTGAATGATGGCCGTTGCAATAGAAACGAGTACTGAGGTCGGGTCCTAATGGCCAACACAGCCTCACGGCCCAACCCCTCCCGTAGGAGGTACGTATTATCATTGGAGGGGGGACTGCGCCCCCTATTTCTGTAACCCTAGGCGGGCGAGTTCCTTCATATGAAACCTGAGCAACTCATCCACATTTCGTGGTGCCCACATCAGTAGGGTGATTTCAGACGTTTAAAACAAACTTCATTGGAACGTAAATTGTTTGTTATGGAAGAAATATATCTATTTTCTTCGATTATTAGAAAAAATGCAATGGAGAAATGAGTACGAAAAATCACCCAAAATACCACCAAACATTAAATAAAAAATTTTCTGGATTGAATTTTAAAATTCGGGCTTCAAGGTGCATTGAGTCACCATTAGGACTACCTGTGCACCAAGTTTCAAGCTTTAAGTGCAATATTTCTCTTTTAAACCTCGCACACACACACACATACACACACAAACATTGCCTTTTATAGTATAGATGATTAAAGCAAGAGACTAAAACATATCTCCTCGCGATCTCAATCTAGTTCCAAAATCATTCCACAAACCCATTTTTGTAAAATATATTTCTTTTCCTACACAAAATTTCCAAAAATATAAGGAAACAAAGCAAAAAATTAGAAAATTAGAAAGTTTACCAGACTCTAGCTTCCTATGAGGGTGAGAAAATTGTATGCAAAATCCGCTGAGGAGTCTGCACATTTAGCATTGATTGGTCACATGTTTCTATCCATAATTCGATCAATAATCTAGATTACATTTCTACTCAGAAGACACATTTACCATTTATATTTATATTTATATTTTTGTTTTTTTTTCTTTAAATACAAAATGGTCTTGTGGGGGTGGGGATACATTTCTGAGGACTTCCAGGGATGTTTTGGAAATCGGAAACAGATACTCCAAATGGGAAAAACTGACGCATCCGTAATTTTGTAAATAAAGTTTTTATGACCTCAGTTCACATAATATTTATTGGACAAACTATGTTGAAATAACAAAATAAGTTTAATATTTAGTGAGTAGAAGCATATTTTACAAATAACATTAAGTATACAGTGAACTCTCGATATCTCGAAAACCTTGATATCTCGAAAAAATATTTTTCCCCTTGAAATTTCGTATTTCTCTAATGTCAATTTCAATTCCTATCTCGAAGTGTTTTCACTCAAAACCTTGATATGCCGAATTTTTTTCGAAGCGAAAAATATTTTTTTTCCTTGAAAATCGCTGTTTAGTCACATTATGACCTTCACGAAGATCTCAAGTCGGGGATGCTTCCCAGAATTTGCTGCAAAAGGGACAATACCATTCCCTTTACACTCAAATGGATATTCAAGGTCGCATAGTATCGGCTGGATCCGATGAGTGTCATTCTCACCAATTCGTTACGCAAGCCTATTAGCTGTTGTGTTTATGTAACAGGTTCAACAAACTTGACTACACGTGTTAAATCAGTCTGCGAAAACGTTTGTGGGGTGTAGTTGCGATTAAAAAGTGTATTAATTGCCAGTTCGAGTTGCAAAAATGGAAGGTGGTGCCATGGAGACAAAAAAAGTAAGTGTTAAACGAAAGTTGAAAATGTGTTGACAGTAAAGAAAAAGTTCGAGATTTTCGAAGCTGTTGATAAAGGCTGGAAGAAAGAACAAATCGCCAAGGATTTTAAAATTCCAGCATCGACTTTATCTACAATACTAAAGAACAGAGAGAAAATTAAAAAAACTTTTTACACTGAAAAAAAGTATCTATGAAGAAGATTCGAATTGAGATCCTGAATTAGAAGAATGCCTCATAAAATGGATTAAACAATGAAGAGATTGTAATTTACCTATTGGAGGCAATGAGTTGACAGAAAAAGCGGAACAATTTGCACAGAAGCTGCGTTACAAAGACTTCAAAAGCAGCAATGGATGGCTGAAAATCTTAAAAACCATCATAACATTGTTCTTAGAAAATTGTGTGCCGAAAGCCAATCAGTGAGTGATGAGCTTTGTTCGGAATGGATAAAAACTCTTCCTGATCTTCTGCAAGAATATTCAATGCTGATGAGACTGGGCTTTTCCTCAAAGCATTGCTAGACAAAACTACAGTTTTCCAAGGAGAAACCTTCCATGGAGGGAAACAAAATTAAGAGCGAGTAACGTTACTTTTAGCTACCAACATTGAGCAGGAATAAGAAGCTTACTCCATTGATGATTGGAAAATCTAGAAGCCCAATGTGCTTTAAAGGAATTAAGTCATTTCCACTTCATTATAAAGCAAATAAAAAAGCTTGGATGACGAGTGAATTTTTCTCAGAGTGGTTAAAACAAAATGAAAATGTGTAAAGAGAAGAGTAAGATTGTTTTATTCATTGATAACTGCACGACTCACAGCCTTATCCCTAAAACGAACGCAGTATAGGTGGTTTTCGTCCCACCTAACACGACTTCCAAGCTGCAACCTTTAGATCAGGGGATAATAAGAAGTTTTAAAGTTTTTTACAGGAAGGAACTTGTAAAGAAGGTTTTGGATTCAATAGATAAAAAACAGAAAATGAAACCGTTTAATATGCTTGATTCTATGAGGATGGCAGACAGAGCCTGGATGAACGTTACATAAAAGAAAATCAAAAACTGTTTTGAAAAAGCTTGTTTTTCTAATGTGGAATGTGAATCAGATGAGGAGCAGTAACTCCACACAGAAACACACCAGTGTGAAGAATGGGAGAATGTTTCAAAAATCCTCAACCTTCCTAAAACGCCAACGTTTGAAAAATTTACGGAGTTAGACTCGGAGGTTCAAGTGTGTGGACTGTGGACTGATGATGAGATCTTTTCTCAAACAATTTCTTCGCCTTCGAGTGATGAGGAAGAGGTGGATGTTCCAGCAGACACCAACATTACTGCAGGTCAGTCTAAAGATGCTGTTCACATCATGTGCAGAAAACGGGGAAAAAGAGGAATTCACAGCTATTTTTTGGATTGAAAACTTAATAGAAAAGTAATTTGAAAAGAGGTGTCGCCAGGTCACTATGCTGGACTTTTTAAAGAAATTCTGTAAGTAGTAGTAATTTATTACAAATGCATTCTGTTTTTTTTGTAAAAATTTTATACTTCCATGTAAATTAATATCACTGCTAACAATTAATATGGAAATTATTGCTGTTTTCAGACATTTAGCTCTATCTGGCTAAAATACTTTTCAATATTTTCCTTACCTTGTAATTATGTGTAATTTTTAATGCTTTGGAGGGTAACCTCGTTATCTCGAAAACTCGCTATATCGAATTTTTTTCCTGGTCCCTTCGATTTCGAGATATCGAGAGTTTACTGTACATTTTTATTCATAAACTACGCATAAGCTTTAATTTCACACAAAAGCGTGCACATTTAAACAAATATTTAAGTTCGTAAACGTTAAGTGTGAACATTCGTGAATTTTCATATTTGAACTTATAGGATTTCACTGGCTGAAGAAACATGCAAAAAGTTTGATGCAATTTTCGACTACATAATTTTCATACAATTTTCGACTTTCGATAAATACGAACAATCCCCAAAACAATTTAATATGTCTTTCCAACAACTATTATTGTATAAAATGTTTTATATGCCTTGCAAATGATCTCATTTTAACTTTATTTGCTTCTGCAAACGAATCGTCCAGAAATATTATTACAGATATATGTAAAATGTATTCGTAATTTTTGTATAATTTTTTAATAAACTCATAGTCTTTTAAATAAAGTGACATTAAACTAATTTAATTTTATGGCTTTTATTGTTATAGAAGAAATAATTGTTTGTTTTGTTAAAGGAAATATATAGTTGCACTGCGTATGTATTTAAATGCTGTATGACTTCTACCTTTTGTTACATATCGAATTATGTAAACACCCAATTTCGTTAAAATATGTTCAGTAGTTTGGAGATAATCAAGCAAAAGCGAAAATATAATTTTGAACATAAAAGTATTTATCCCAAACATCAATTTAAACTAATAAAAATTATCTTATTTTTAGAAATAACTATCATATAAAAAAACATAGCATGTGAAAAAAAACTTTATTCAAGACAGAAGGTTTAAAAAATAAGTGAAAAACTCTTTCATTGGTTTCGTTTTTCATGAAAATAAGTTATCAAAAACGCGAGATAGCTTACGTGGAGACAAAATAGAAAAAAATATATACCAGTCCTCCGCGTAGTTAAAAATTTTATAAAACATCTCCTCTTGAAGAAAAACGGTCATTCTTTTTAGTTTTAAACATAAAGGAAACTTTGCTTTGCTCAAATTGATGACTTACCATGAACATTTTTCAAACATCAATTTAAATTAATGAAAACTATATTACTTTTAGAAATAATTGTCCGCGCGTTGAGAAATCATAGCGTGCGAAGAAACTTCAAGACAGAAAGGCTTAAACAAAAAGTGAAAAATCCTTTTACTGATTTCGTTCTTTTTGAAAATAAGTCATCAAAAACACAAGATTACCTACATGAAGACAGAAAAAATAAGAAAAAAATTACCAGCCCTCCCCTTAGTTAAGAATTTTATATTACATCTCCTCTTAAATGAAAAATGTCATTCTTTTTAGTTTTCATCATGAAAGGAACGTTGCTTTGCTCAATTTGCTCCTGCACGCTCTTCTATTTACCACTTTTACTAAGCGCAGAAGAAATAAGATTTCGAAAGAAAAAAAATGGAACGATCTTGCGTGATGAGCTCTTGAACAAGCAGCCAAATAAGTGAGATGGAACTAAGAGTTACAGTTCCACTAATAGACCATTAAAAACAACCTCAGCAAGCCACTACACAGCACCGAACTAAGTAACACCACACATAAAAATCGTAAGAACTCCCATTAAAGCTTAAACAATCACGCAGGCCTTACGCGGGATTGCATGGCCCAAATCTCTTTTTAGCTTTTAAAACCGTCATTTCTTACAAATATCATTAACAGCACCGCACGCGTATGTAGAAAGCTCGGATGCATTGCATTATTCATATTTGCTTAAAAGCTACAGCTCTCCGGTTTTTCTTTTGATTTAACGGACTAATAGCCTTTTTCTTAAACTAATTTTCCTGTTTCGTAAAACAACTGCCCGGAAAAGTAAAATATGTTGATGGCGGCTCATCCTCGTGTATTAACAGCAAGTACTGCGGCTCATCACGCAATTGTTAGATTAATGTACTGCCTTTGTTCGTTGCTCGCCGCGGGATCTGCTTTTTATTTGTTGAGTAATAACACACGAGGGACGAGTAATTTCATGTGTATTATAATTTGGGTGAGTAAATTATACAAGTATTTCATAATAGCGTTACTGTTATTATGTGTATGAAGGATAGGGTACGATTGAAAGTGGTCAGAAAATGTATCTCTCGTGCGATTACTCGCAATATTTGCTCCATTTACGAACTGTTTCGTGTCTCATTGCTTACTTGTGATTTATTAATGCACTTAGTGGAAATGGGTAAATAAAGTTCTATGCGCATTATTGTTAATGACTGCTCAATGAATTGATTTTATATAATTGCCTAAGCACGTATATCTCTCTCTTGTAATGATTTTTGCATCATCAGTTTATTAAAGTAGTTTGACAGTTTTAATTGTCTTGTTAAATCTTATCATTTAATTTTCTGAATCGATAAAAATCTTAATAAAAGATATGGCTAATATATGGATTAGGTGTATGAAAGTTTACTTATAAATTAGAATACAACAATTCAGTCATGCGATAGAATCATTAAAGAGCAATATATAATGTTAAGCGTAGGTTCTTAAAAATTTGAAGCATTGTAACACACGAGGGACGAGTAATTTCATGTGTATTATAATTTGGGTGAGTAAATTATACACTTCATAACAACTTTACTGCTATTATGTGTATGAAGAGTAGGGTAGGATAGAAAATAGTTAGAAAATGTATCTCTCGTGCGATAACTGGCAATATTTGCTCCATTTACGAACTGTTTCGCCATTATCATGTCTTATTGCTTATTTGTGATACATTAATGCATTTAGTGAAAATGGGTAAATAGAATTTTAAGCGCATTGTTGTTAACAAATGCTCAACGAATTGATTTTTGTAATTGCCCAGACATGTATGTATATCTTTTGTAATCATTTCTACTTCATTTGATTATTAACGTACTTTGACAATTTTAATTGTGTTACGGAATCTTACTATATAATTTGCTGAAAGCAACAAATATTTGAAATTATTCGCTGCTTAAAAATCAACAAAAAACTTTAAAAATAGATGTATCTAATATATGGATTATATGTTTTAAAAGCTTACTCAGAATATAAAAAGTAGTAATTCAACCATTAGATAGATAGATTAAAGCGCAATAGACATTTTTAAGACTATAATTGATTTTGAGATTTCAGTGATTGAATCAGCTACACTGTAAAAAATATCCGTTTTTTTCCCGGACCTTTTCCGTATATTTGACGGTTTAAAGCTGTTTTGTTGACAAAACGGTTTTTCACCGTTTTCCGCTCCAGCCATAAACGGTTTAAAACCGTCAGTTCAAATTCTATTTTTCGTCATACGGTATTGCTTTCCGTATGATAATTTTCCCTTTTCTTAAATGTAATTTTATTGCATTCATTTCATGTTTTTAATTTCCATCTCCGCTATTGTTTACACATGTTGCAGTAACCTGTTGTCACTCATGAAAGCTAACCTTAAAACACATGTTCTGGCAATAGTTGATTTTTACACCACTAGGTGGCGCCACTAGAGCTATAGTGACTTTAAAACTCAAATAGATTATTTTTACTTCATTTTATAAAGACTCCGGTGGGCTAGTGGTTAGAGCGACTGCCTTTTATTTCTATGAACGTGGTTTCGATCCCCGGCTCGGAGGAGTAAGAAATTTTGTCACCATCTTGCATCGAAATCGTCCAAGTAAGTTCAATTAAGAATTATATTAATTAAACTAATTGAAATTAATAATTAAACCTTGATTAATTAATATCCCTAATTGATAATACACATCAGCACATTTCAACTCGAACAGAAGGAGAAAAACAACTCAACTCAGTCGATGACGTCACTTACTTCGATGACTTAATTTTTACGGAGAAAACTTAATTTCATACGGTAAAAAACCGTTGTGCCAACGGATTTACTTCGTAACTTTTACGGTTTTGCACAACCAACCCAGCTGCCAGTTTAAAACCGTAAATTTTAGGGGATTTTTTTACAGTGTATTTGAAAATGTTAAGAAAAACGCGGAATACTACTTTCACCAATTGAGGATTTTAAAAGTGAATACTGTATTTATTGTTGTTTTTCATGGGATATTATTTCTATTTTGAGTAAATATGCACAAGTGACAGTAATTTGAGTAAGCGTTTCATAAAAAAAAATTTCATAATAACTCTTATATCGTTATGTATGAAGGATATGGTAAATGTATCTATTGTTTGATTACATTCAATACTTGCTCTATTCTAAGAATTGCTTCAATTGTTTGAACTCTGTATCGTAATGATTGTTTGCGATTTATTTATACACGTAGGAGAAATAGTGTAAAAACCCTTTTAAGCAAACATTAATGCCCTATTTGTAAAGAATGGCTAATGTCAACTTAGACCATTACATATAATTTTTAGACAAGAGGAAACAAATTTTTGAATACTCTATGCTATTGTTATCAGTTTTCATCTATTGATCATGGCCTTAGTGGTTTGAATGCAAGGGAAATTTTATAATTTTCATTGTATTATTACATGACTGCGATTTTATTGCCACCTGCTGTAGCATATCTTGACAGGATCATGGGTCCTTAACTCATGAGAAGGAGGAATCGTGGCATCTTTTGTTGGTCTAAGTGACCTTGGAATACCAATGTAGCACCTGAGATAAAAAAAAAAACGACTGAACTCCAATATATGGGTATAGGTGGCATTTTCAGAGGACTTTTAGGGGAAATCGATTCACATTTATTTTTGTAAGAAAAAAAAAGGAAAACTTCCATAAGCCTGACCACCGCTTATAATTCCTGGCTAAAGCGCACATTGGCCTACCAGATTTTGAATAATACTTATTGAGAGCACAGCCAAGGGCTAGAACCTATAACCTTTTTCGTCTTATTCATATTCATCACCCATGCGATTACATTATTGCATGAATAGGAAAATGCAAATAACCATTATCTATAATTATTTTTATTTAAGATTTTATGGAAAAAAATATTAAGTTTATTATTGTTACTTTTAAGTTATTATTAAGTTCTATGTAAAATTATTTAGTTTTTCTTTGATGTGCAAAAATATCCCGGAACTTGAGTATCACAATCAAGAAGAATCTCATCTATAAGAGATAAATCTACGTTTAAAAAGGCATTTTTTTTTTAAAAAATTCATTTTATATCTTTTTTGAAGCAATGTAAATTTATTTAAATATTTTGCAATGAATGAAATATTCGACTTAAATGTCAGTAGGAGATAATTATTTAGATATTTCTGTATTCACATTTGCATAGAACGCAAATAACAAAAGTATTAAAGTCAGAACTAATGAAAAAGGGAAACGTTTCACTTCTTTTGATTTAAAACTAATTAAATAATATGACTCGATAAATGACCATTAATTTATCTTTGCATTGTTAACGTAATCTTTGAATTCCATCAGTGCGTTTTTTCATTCATTAACAATAAATTAGTTTTTGATTATTATGAGGTAATTTAGAGCTGTAAGCTTTGATAGAGTTATCGTATAAACAGTGAAAATTTTAGAAATTTGTTGCAATGCGTTCTTGATCAATCAGTAATGCATAATTGATGATATTAATTTATTGATTTTAAATTCGATTTAATTAATTTAACCAATAAAGTGTGAGCAAATAAGGAAACGCTTATTCGATTCAAGAACTTGCATTTAATGGGTTCCAAGATCATTGGAATTCATATCTATTCACATGCCTTCGTCCAGTGAGGAAAAAAATGTCACATAAAAATATGAAAATTATAATTTTTCCCATATACACTTATTAATTTTTAATGCTTATTTTCGAAATACAGTTTGGATTCCAAAACACAACACATGCAACATATAGTGAAGTTTTTCGTTCCCATTTTTTTTTTCATTTATACAAATAATTATAATTTTGGTAAACAGGAAAAGCCCAGGGTAAGTTTTTGCAGAAACGTTCGATGCATAATAAAATAGGTTCAATTGAAAAGAAGGGGAAAAGGGCTTCATCAAGGTTAACTTAAAAGTTAGAGCTGATGAATAAAGTTTTTTCTTCAATATTTAATATTTGTTTCTAACAAATGAGAAAATAAATGTAAATTTAGTTTTTATCTATAATTGAAAATGAGAGAAAAAATCAATCTTAAATATTTCAGATCATTCCATCACTTTTACCCTTGACTAAAAATTACAATACGCAATATTTAAAATTAAAATGAACTTAACTTTATCTCGCTGAACATCGCCAAATTATGTAAGAAATGTACTATTTAAAAGTTACAAAACCAAAAAGCGCAATGCCGGAAGGATTTAATTTATTCTGCTGTCATACATGTAATGCATCCATGAAACATCGATCACCTCATTTTAATTAGTGTTTGATTTCTTAAACTTTTCAATTCTGTTTGGATGATATCAAGATACCCTTTTGAGATGGGGATTTGGATGGAATAACTGAAAAATTCTTTCTTTTTGACACATCACTTGAAAATACCAATTGTGATCTCTTTCAAAAGCATGGAGCATGTTTCAAATGCATTTCTTGTTTTTCCTTCATCGTAACAAGTGACTAGCACATGACTTTTTAACTTTTTAAGTCACTATACCTTTTCAAGCCACTAGAAAATAACAACTGTTGCCTCTTTCAAACGCCCATGGAATTACCTTCTCTTGTCTTCC
>BGPR01000077.1:1631186-1647286 GCA_013235015.1 Araneus ventricosus
TTAAATCGCCACGCCTTTTCAAGTCACTAGAAAATAACAACTGATGCCTCTCTCAAACGCCCCTGGAGTTACCTTCTCTTGTCT
The DNA here is from genome assembly GCA_013235015.1 of Araneus ventricosus. NCBI lineage: Eukaryota > Metazoa > Arthropoda > Arachnida > Araneae > Araneidae > Araneus > Araneus ventricosus. Next base: position 1,631,271 of record BGPR01000077.1, read on the forward strand.
TCCCTCAGTCGTAATAAATCGAGCCATCACACGCGGCTTGATACCTTTTTTAAATCATCACGCCTTTTCAAGTCACTAGAAAATAACAGCTGATGCCTCTCTCAAACGCCTGTGGAGTTACTTTCTCTTGCCTACCTTTCGTGAAAACAAATCTACAGCCATCGAAATTGGGTTGATATTATAAGACTGCTGGCTAAAATTTTCCAAACAGGCTAATTAAGAAGCAAACAAATTAGGCCCGCTGTGGAGAAAAATCCTATTTGCTTAATAATATGGCATTTGTACCAGCTCAGATAATAGCCTACTCATAAGAGAAAGGTTAAAAAATCGTGGTTTATTGAAAGAAATCTATGTATTACTTGGTGCTATTTATTTAAAAATGTTATTTATTACGTCTTTATCTCACTCTCTACTTCAAAGTTTACCCATTTAATTTATATGATTACAGCACTTAAACGGTGCTTTATTAGCTTCATCATGAAACAGGAGTTTAGAAAGGAAGAATTATAATTTTTTTCTGATTTTCAGAAAGCAAACTAGCCTACAGAAAAAAATTGTGCAAAAATTTATAATGCCTCTATGAGTTTATTTTAAACTCTATTTCTAAATCAAAGATATAAATTTTTTGTTTATATCAAAAATTGTATAAATTTGTTAAATGGTACAAAATATATGTATTTTTAAACTTATATAAATTTCTATATAATTTTTTTTAAATCCAAAGTCTTTTATGTAAACTTAGTACGTTTTTTAATAATGTTACGTTGTTAGATATGAATAGTAAATTAAGAGATATTCTTTCTTCATCTTAATTTTCTATTCATTTAATATAGATAAATTTAAGCTGTAGTAAACTTTAAATATAATATTATGATTTTCAGCCATTCTCAATTTTTTCTAAGATCTTTTACTTATATAAAAATAACACCGATAGTGAATTTCTAACAAGTTCGTTGAGATATTTGAAAGTTGAATATCAGTTGCATCAAAAAAAATAAAAGAAAAGAAAAAAACTTTATTCATTAAAATATTAATTTATAAATGAGCGAATAGGTAGCAACTACTGTTAATTGTCTAAAATTAGTTTGTATCTATAAAACCGTTTTATAGTATTAGAGATTAATTTGAAATAATGGCTAGAAATAGACATTAGTTTAACTAGTCAGTAACTAAAACGATATAAAAGCTCTAAAAATATGCATTTAAAAAATATATATTAAAGCTCACAATTTATATTTTTTTATTCTAAAGCAATTTTTTAAATTTTTTTCTCGAGTTCTTAAAATTTTATTTTAGGAGTACGGAACAAAATTTGATTTCTAAAGAAAATGTTTACAAATTAATTTACTTAGTATGTTTGTCTGTGACATACACATTTGCAGTTTAGATTAATGTCATGTATATGTGTATTTCCTATGGTAAAAGGTAAAATATGAAATGATATATTTTGTATTACTAAATTTACTCTGGTTAATGAAGAGTAGATTTTGATTTGCGGAAGAAAAATCTATTTTTGACTTTTTCGTATTTCTTTCAGACTATTATTAAATGTCACAAGAAAACTGTAAATAAAGTCATAATGTTTAAAGTTATGTTGGAATATCGTTAGAAATATTTTTTTTCTTTGATAATTTCTACAGTAGAATATAAATTTCGTTCCGCCTGAAGTTAAACGAACAACAGTAAATATGTTACTAAAACTCTTTTTAGAAAAAGCACGAGTATTGAAACTCTTCCATAGATGGCGCTGCTCTTCTGAGATATTTCATACCTGTAGCAGATCTAACTAAGACGTTGACCTGGATAAATAGAGAAAGATTAAGTTCTGTCGAAACTCCATAATTAAGTAAAAATTCTATACTTCTAAGTAAATATCCATAATAAGGGATTAATATTATAGTATTACAATAGATTTTCATTAACTATCATTTTATTATTGCTGGAACATTTTAACATATATTTTTTTACTACCTGAGGATATTAATTGCTAAAGATTAAGATTTTCGCGAGAAAAATTTCGCTTAAAATTTATTAAATTTAGAAATTAAATTCTAAGGTATTTAGTTTTCTAAATTTGCCAATAACAAGAGGGATTTTCTCTATCTTTTTTGTTGCATATGATAGTTGTATGATATTAATATTCGGAGCACTGTATTTTTGTGTAAACAAAATCACATGACTTTTGAAACAAAATTGAATGATATAAAAATATATTTGTTGTAATTTCTTTCATATTATCGCCGTGAATTTGTTTTAAAATTATTTTAAGTTATTTTTGTCTTTATCTCTAAACAATTTCTTTTGAAATCCATTTCACAGTATATTTTGATAGCAAGATGTGTCTGCATAGAATATTTTAATTTGATCTGCTAATAAAAATGATGCAATCAAACGTGAACTGTGTATTTTAAGTACATATGTTGTTTGGTGATGCCAAGTGGCCGTGCTATTTTCCACCAGTTGTTTTCAATTTTTAAAAATATTTTTAATTATAGCCTTGATAACGTGCACGCGAGAACATTTCATATTTTCACTGAACGACGTAACCACACACACAACAATTAATAATGTATGAAAAGATTTTCTTGCACGTAGATGGCAAGGCGCAGGTAAATAATTTAAATAATTAAAAATATATATAATTTATCCGTTCTATGTCTGTTGCAAAGTGGATGTCAAAAAAGATTTTAAATATGATGATTTCCGTGTAGGTACATACTACAGAAAAACAGTGTTCCGATACATATGGACAGAATAACACACAGACATAATTTCAGGAACATTGTTTTCTGTCCTGACGAATGCTGAAATTTCTCTCAGATGAATTTGAGTTTAATTACAAAGGTCTCTTCTGCATAACGATGGCTCGCATTTTACTGGCACAAAAGGTAGAACTGTCTATACATATATTTAGACATATTTAGCAAAATATGTCTTATAGTATGGACTGTGCAGTATGGATTTCGGAGGCGGGGATTTGAATTTTTAGTGCGTGGAGATAAATTGTTGTTAAACTAAGCGCATTATCTGCGTCCTATTTATGACCCGTCTATATTTGGTGATTCTAATCCCATTTTCCAAAGGCTGATTCGGTCAGCACTCCGAATTGGAGTTAAAAATAAAGAAAGGAGTTTCTTTGCATTTCAGAAATTGAAATATTTATCACTGCAACATCAAATAAATAAGTTTCTCAAAATTATATCCTTCCAAATTTTCACTATTGACTCCCATTCATGGGAATGGCGTAAATTCGTCGCCAGTGCATGTCCCACTTTAAAAACTGGATTTTAGTTTCAGTAGTCAAAAATGTTTTTAGACATGATTATAATGTACTAAAATAGAAGAATGTTTTCTTAACTAAAATTGTTAGGTGGTCATGATTCATTTTTATTGTATAAAAGATGCCTCAAGGAACTGCATTCACTCTGAAAAACTATTGCATAATTAGATTAATAAGATAAATCTAAGTTTCTTAACAAATTAATCGATATTAATGTAGAACTTTATCATTTGTCAGAAGTTCTCTGACTGTTATTATCCGGGCGCTGCTGATATAGCTATCGTTGGAATTAAAAACAATATTAAGCAGGCAAATGGCTTTTAGATGCATTCGCTTTCATGGATGCTCTCAATCGCTTGGTTGTAACTGGTCATGACCTATAAACATTTTTTTTCATGTTTCCCCCCACACACAAAATAATCATCGAGGTGGGAACCTGTGAGTGTGAGTGGGTGGGACGTTGTCTTGCACTTTTTTCTTGGACGATTAAATCTAACTAAATTGGCATGACAAATACAACAAATATCAAGTGAGCATGAATCGACTCCATTTATTAATGTTGTTATCCTCAATCCCTTATAAGTTTCCTTCCATTTTTCTAATACTCAACATAATGTTTATAATATCTACTCTAGTTGAAAACAAAAATGCTCGAATCATTCATGGCAAACTAAACAGTTATGATATTGAATTACGTAGTTTATTAGCTTAACGTTTTAGATTATTGACTGGGTGAAATCTAAGGTATCATTTTATAACTAGAATTTTGACCATGAAAGAGTAAAAGTCTTTTCCACTTTTTAAATCACATGAGAGGGCCGCGATGGCCTAGTGGCAAGGCCTCGACCCAGGGACCGGAGAGTCACAGGTTAGAAACCCGATTCGACCAAAGATCCTCCGTGTATGGGGCCTGCTGAACGCTAAATCATACGCAGTGGCCAAACGCCCTCCCGCTGGTGTGGCGCGGAAACTTGGAGAGGGGGTTGCCAGACCAGGTGTCGTCCTCGTCATCTGACCGTGGTTTAAAATTACGAGGTCCGTCCCTAAATAGCCCTCGTGTTGCTTCAAAACGGGACGTTAATATAACCTAACCTAAATCATTTGAGGATAAGATCTGCTTTTTGATCCTCCATGGGATTGCCTTTTGTTGTCTTCAAGCATGGCCAATAAATGTTTCCATCGAATATGTAGTGATATAATATGAGATAGGAATGAAACGATCTAGAAGGTGTTCAGAGTCCGCACAGGTGAGGCTAGGAGCTTGGAGTGAAACTGATTACTTGGAGGTGCGACAGTTTCACACCTGTCAGGATGCTGAGAAAAAAATCTCAAAGCGTCCCATCTGTACCTTCCGTAAGGAGTGTCGTTAGTTCATTAGTATTAAATTAATTCCTAATATAACGTGGTCACAATGCATAAACGGGTTATGACATGTAAAACGTAATAAGGTAGCTATACTATCCTTCTTTTATACTATTGTAATATATTAATGTGTTTAGTAGATTTTACCCTTTAAACTGGTATATAAAACTCCTTCAAATTAGTCACTTTGTTAAGTATAAAAATTAATTTATAAGCATGTAATTCTCCATCTTCTGGGCGCAAGAGGGTATCCCTAGGATTTAGAAATAGTAAAGATAATGTTTTAGAACTTCGAGTGTTATTTTGTTATTTAACAGCAATTCAGCACTGGTTTTATGATTAAAAATAAACATTTTAATATTTTTACTGTAGTTGTAATGAGAAAAATACTTATCTGTACCTCTGTAACAGATTGAGAGTGTCTCAGATATACTGAACCGACTTCTAATGAGATGATTATTTAATCTTACATAATCCTTTTTCAATTGTTGAATATAGGCGCACATCAGTGCACGTGAGTGAGTGTATATATTACGGTCAATGTGGATAATCGGTTATTGTGGTTAATAGTCGGTTAAAGTGGAGAGCAGATTATCCATTTTAATTGGTTATTATTTACAATAACCGATTATCCACATTGACCGTAACATATAAATTACGTCAGTGTGATTAATCGGTTATCATTAATATTAACCACAGTTATTATTAATATTAACCAAGGTTATTATCAATAATAACCGGTCATTATTAATAATAATCGTATAAAAACTCCGGTTATTAATAATAATGGCATAAAAGTCTGGCTACTTTTAATAATAATAGATTAATCACATTGACCGTAACATATATATGTGAAACAATAGGACATATAATAACGTTTGATTATAACTCAGAAAATTGTGATTTAATTCGATATATATTTGAAAATAGGTTACAAAACTTTAAAATTAACACATCAAGTTACTTATAGTTGTTATATATATTAGTTAAACTTTCTTAAATCAATTTTTTTTAAAAATTAAGAGAATATTTCGCGCTAAGGTAAACAGCAGAACGCTTACTGTAATTTATAATACAGCATGAAAAAATCAAAATAAATTCTGTATATAGCTAGAGTATAAACACAGGGTGGTCATAAATTATTGGATCCATTTCAAAAATTCATAAAAACAACCCTACAATGTAGCAACTTCGGGGGCTTTTTTTGAATGAGAGAGTAGTTCAAAAGGGTTTTATTCAGTTAGGTAACACACTGTTACGGCGCACTAAATCTGCTGCAGTGGGAGATTCCCAACGCAAGTCGAAATGGCTACCGTGCAGCAGGAAAGCAAATCAGCTGTAACAGTTCAAAGACGTTTTCGCCTTTGCGCTCCGTCAAGCGTTAGTACGAGTAATTTAAGGGAACAAGAAATGTGTGCATCATAGGAGAGGTGTTGGACGGCCATCGGTCTCAAACGAGGTTGTTCAACGAGTGTGGGAGATTTTTGCTCCTTAATTGCTCATACCATTGGCCTTTTGAACTGTTACAATTGATTTCGTGACGTCGAAATAGCGACGTGCCTTTTGCTGAACGGTAGCCATTTTGACACTTGCGTTGGAAATCTCCCGCTGCAGCAGATTTAGTGCGCCGTAACGGCGTGTTGCCTATGTGAAAAAACTTTTTGGGCTATTCTCTCATTTAAAGTAAAAACGAAGTTGCTACATTTTAGGGTTTTTCTTTTATTAATTTTTGGAAAGGGTCCAATAATTTTTGACCATCCTGTACTTAGTGTTGGAATATTTAATAACTAGAAAATCGCCTGTCGTGGTATGACGGGTGCAAATTGCCTCTTCATTCGAGAGATTTTCCGTCAAATTTGACGCGTTTAGATATATATGCGAGAGAAATGTTTAACATTGATTGAAAACAAATAAAATAAACATGTTTTATGACAGGAAATATATTTTTTATTTACATATTTCTTTATTTAAAAAACCTCTTGGTAAACAACGTTCCGTGTGAAGTATTTTTCGTTGTTTAACAATTTTCCTTGTGCTTCAGATGTCTTTGTGTAAATTTTAACGTTGCTAAAAAATATTATCAAATTATATCATCACGATTGCTCTAAATAATGAGATGCATCGTGGCGTCCAAACTATATCACGCGCATGATATATCAATGACGTAATTTACTACGTTCTATTAAAAAACGGAAATTAATTTGAAATATGTTATTAATATCATTTCAAATTTCTCGGGAACTATTGATCATAGCGAGATAAATTTTATATAAATTAACAGAAAATTTTATTTCATTATTTTACAGCTATTAAATTTGAAATTAGAACGACAGTTACTCTTTTAAATTTAAAATTACCGAAATTTAGGTTCTCTAACAATGAAATAATGCTGTTTAACGTCTCGCAGTGCTATGGCGCGAGTTTTATTGTTGATGACTTCAGAGCGTTACCGAGAGACAGATCTGGGCTATTATATTAGTAATAGGATCATGAGATAATTTATCCGAAAGAAGTTAGACATAAACATTGTAAAATATAACTGAATATCTCAAAAGCCATTTGTAATAAATCAGGAATATCATATACATCACGGTTATTAATACATTTAGGAGGCAGGCCCGACCCGTACTCAGTTCCCCAAGCTATATTACCCAGTTGCCCCAAATTTGTTTTGGACACGGGCAATAGGACACCGTCTTACCACTTTTTATATATACTAAACAAAAAATTAAAACTATATATACATACTATCTTTGAAATCTTAGTATAATATAATCAATCTTTAAAATCTTATATTTTCTTAATTATTTTTTATTTTAATTATAAAATTACATTCACCAGATTAGATTATAGTGAATAATACCTCAAATTGTGAGCAGCAAAACTTCTTCCATTGCTGAACAAACTCTTATCTTAGCTGCTCTAGCGCAATTGGTGATCTGACCGTTGATTTAGAAGGAAGATATATACAGTGTTACCGAAACATAACTTGGAAATTTCCTTTACCCATCTTTTAAAAATCGCATTGGGTTGCCGGAGGCCCTGTGTTCTCAGAACTCTCAGTGTCTTACACTAACCCCTTCACAATGTAGTTTTCTGTACTGTCTAACTAGTTGACCTCTTCTGTGTTGGGAATGTGTTGTCGCATTGATTCAACAACATAGAACAAACACTTGAGATGTTAATGGACGATAACCGGTCGCTTTTGTACCGAATAATAACGTCTAGGAAGCACTTAATTTTAGATTATATGTGTAAAATTGCCATAATTCGATGCACGAACTGAGCTCGGACTTTACTGTTAAGGGGCTAATAGATTTCAATATGTTTATCTTTTGAAACGTTATTTAAAAAGTTTTATTTTTGGTTTCATGAGCGTCAAGTAATAGTCAGCTTTCATGACTATTATAAGCCGTTGTATTAAGGCTGCCTGTTATTTTTAGGATTTAACCCTTAAAAGCCCGATTTTTTAAAAAAATATTTTAATTTTTTTATTTTCATTTCTTGAATAAAAAATGGGAAAAATACTTTAAAAATTATATTTTGTTTTAAGTATGGTTAATGGCTAAAAAACAGTTTTTTACCACCAACTGAAAACACTGTGCTTTATTTCAAAAAAATATTTCCGTGATAAAATTCCGTAATATTAAACACAGATGAATTTTAATAACGAATAATACGGATAAGGAATTTCCTACAACTTTCTAGAATAAAATATGGTATTCTCAAGCGTACAAACAAAGATAAAAAGATGCAGTCGGAAGTGAAAAACGTCAATTTTTTTATTTTTTATCAGCACTCAGGCTGCCATTTATATGTTGTAAATTGATTCAATAAAATTTTCAGTATGCATCCTATTGCCAACAACAGGCATTAGAGCTTCAATCGTATTCTCAAGATTTTAGAAGACAAAATTGGGTATGTTTTTTAACCCTTTGCGGACAGGTACGGCGTATAAAGTGCGCCACAGTTACCGATTTCGAGATTGAGGTGTAGGAAACCCAGTTATTGAAGAGGATAGCGGCTAAAATTGGGGCACAAATGGGTGTATTATCCATCCATTCAAACCCCTAATCTTATTATACTATACAAAATAAAGTTTTATGTAGTTAAATAAGCACAGAGTTGGAGAAAATGGGATGGCGCATAAAGTGCGACAACCTGATCTGAGTATTCTAAAAAGTTATTTGTCCGCAAAAAAAAGGGTTAAAGGCAACACTGGGCATTTAAGGGTTAAATATTTGAAAAAAAACCCACTGCTGTTCCTTCAGCATCGTTTGGATAGTGAACCTTTTTATGAGTCAGGCTTGTTTGTTTTCTATTTGTGGGATTTATTAATGGAGACCTTCGCAAAAATTTGTCTTAATTTAATCTAAAAATGAATTTTAGCTTTAAAAATTTTGCGTGGAAATAATGCAAATCTTTTTTAGGTTTTCATTTTTTTCAATGCTTCAATTAATACATCTATCTGTGAAATTCATTTATATAGAAAATTCCCTATCATTAAATGTGATGTTCTGAATATTCAGTTAATTTGCTTTTACACTGATGAGGATTACAATAATGATTAATCTAGGTTTTTAAAAAATAGATCGACTGCAGAATCCGACAAAAATAATTGGACAAAGTTCTGCAATCGGGAACGAAATGCTACTTTAGAATTTCGGGTTAAATGTTATAAACTGTATTTTAATGCCACGGTTAGCAAACCGTAATTGAAACCATTCATATAAGATCCAGAACAAACTGCTTATGATTGCATAAGACATTTCATCAATGCAAAATACTTCATTAAAATGTTTTTGTAACTTTTTTGCAACAACAGCTTGTTATAAGATTTGTACATTAGAAATGGTACCCTATACCAAAAAGGTATCTAATTTATTTGTATTCGGTTTAGCAAATAAATTAATTAGTCAGAATCAATATATACTAATATTTTTGTAAAAATCATCGATTTTATTTCTTCTGAGCTCACGAGGGTCCAGGTTTCAGGAAGAAGAAGATCTCGGACTCAGAAAACTCTAGATTTTGATATATATAAAAGATAAGAAATTGGGGTAGATACAATGTAAAACCCTTTACTTACTGAAATATCTTCAAGCCTCAACAAACTTGGAGCAAAATGAATCAAATCCTCAATCATTTGCAAAATTCAGTTCACTGTGGACTTCTGCGAAATAGTTTTTCTAAATCTGATTGTGTTCTTACCCCTTTTTTTCTTCCTTGTATGCACTGAGAAGCTGGAGCTGAGAAACACTCCTCAAGACCCCTACACGTTATATCACGTTCTTGCCCTTTCTTTCATTCGTGCATTGGGTACCTCTTGCTAGAGAAGTCTTCTTCTACAAGATTCCTGCCTACCTTCCAACCTCTAGTTGCTGTCCATAGCTCAAACCGGCGTTTATCTTCCTAATCTTATACCACCGAAATAATAAAATAATCAAAGCAACCGGCTATCTTTAAAAAATATTCGTTCCAAGTAATGAAAAAGCCCATTATTCATTTTGTAATACGAAAAAAATTATTGGTAGTAAATCATAAATTCATTAATAAAGAAAATAATCAATATTTATGACACAACTAGCCGACATTGGCGACCAGCTGTTTGCCTGTGATGACAATTACCTATGGCTCTGCTCGCAACTTGGCGGTTATAGAAGCTTAAGGACTCTGTAAAAGTTTTATCTTGAGACATATTTCGAAAATGGAGGGTGGTGGGCGGCAGGAGACGGTTGATGACATATCTAGATGTCATAAGCTTCAGTATGAAATAAAACTTATAAAAATTAGTCCAATGGTTGGGGATTTGGAACTGGTCTCCTCTTGTTTTGGCAATTATTTTAAATATACAGATAGAGGATAAAATGTTTTTTTTTCGAAAACAGAAATTTCCAATTTATTCAGCACATGTTACCCGACTATTCTTAAGAATAATTGGCCTTAGTTCCTTTGCATATGTAGAATACAAAAATATATTCTAGCTTTTGAAAGAAGTAAAATTGAAAACATTGAGCAACATCCTCATTCAAAACATATGCACCCACATGTGTACCTCCCATCTCTTGCCTTTTGAGAACACTCTTGCAGCAAAATGAAGAAAATCCTCTAACAATTGCAAAACTCAACGCACTGCGGATTTGTCCAGAAATTTTCCTTTTCGGACGGACGCCAATTTATATGCAGATATCTTTCAATCTTGGATTTCCCGATCGTGTCCTTACCCTTCTTTTCTTGCGTGCAGGGGAAGCTGCTTCTGGAAGACCTCCCCAAGATCCCTGCCTATCCCCCTCCCTTTCCTTTGCTGTCCGTAGCGCAAATTTACATTTTTTTCAATCTTGGACTGTCGAAATAACAGAATACTCGAAACGTCCTGCTGCTTCCACAAAAATTCAGAAATGACTCCAGGAAGAAAAAAACAACATAAAAAAACTTTGAATTTGTTTATCTCCAGACGTAAATCCGTTGCCGCTGCCCATCGCAAAAATAAATATTTTCTCGTTCCACCTAAGACCATGTAGATGCTGCAGACGCTTATCCGAGGGTCCACAAAAGCCTTCGCCCACCCCTTCTCCGAAGGAATATTTCGAATATCGATCTGCATATACAAATAAACTGGACTGTACTATTTTACATTAGACATAATAAGAACAGAATGGCGAAGGCATAGGCATAGGCCTATTTCCTTCCATGCCCTTTTTTCCGTATATATACCCAATCTTCTCTTGCATCTACGCTGTAGTATCTAGGATATGTCCATAAGAAGCATCCAATAGCTTGTTTGCGTAAATATCCTTTATCCTTAGGGCTGGACGTCTTATTGGAAATAAGCTTTTGAAGGGAGACCATTATAAAAGGAAGTTGGCAAAAAAATAGAAGAAGGAAGGAACGCTGCACGGGTATGAAGCTCCGAATCATGTTATTTATGCATTTTTATTTTGGTTCGCTATTGGTCGAGCCGATTGGTTACACAGACTGCAAGAGATGGAATTTGTAATATTAAATTTGCTGCTTTTTATTTTGGGGAATGGATGTAGTCTCTGGATTAGGTACCGCATATGCAAATACAGATGGAATTCTATATTTGGAGATATATTAATTGGAATTCTGTTGTTTAGAAACAATTTTTTTAAAATGTAGAAACATATTCCCAATATGTTTAAAATTATTGTGATAGAAATGATAGATATAAAGAAGTGAATTAGTTTCAAAATCCCTATTGGTCACGTACTGTATTAACACTTTCAAGACTAATTTATAAAAAAATTGAAAGGATTTGAATGTACTTAGATATTCCGTTAGTCTCGAAAGGGTTAATTAATATTCTTCTTTGAATTTCTTGATAATAATTCATTATTCATTCTCAGTCTTGGGACAAGTGTTGAACAGTAAGCAATTAATAATTCGCGACAACAAATCATATCTACTTGTTGAGGAAACTCAGAGAAGCATTTTTCTGTGATAAGTAGACTCGAAACAAATTTCAGAGACAGAAATAATAATTTTGTACGAAACTGTGAAAGCTGAAGATCTAGTTATAAGTGAAAACAATGATAGATATAAAGAAGTGAATTAGTTTCAACATCCCTATTGGTCACGCGCTGTGTTAAGACTTTCAAGACTGATTTATAAAAAAAATTTCATTGATCTGAATGTACTTAGATGTTCCGTTAGTCTTCTTAAAAATAATGCATTATTCATTGGTCAGTCTTGGGACAAGTGCTGAATATTTAGCAATTAATAATTCCCAGCAACACTTTTAAGGTAATTTCTAGGGTAAAATAAAACAAAATTTTATTTTTAATGGAAAATTTTTATAAATCAAGTTATTAAAAGAAGTTAAAAGTTATTTAATCAGATTTTAAAGAAATATACAGAATAAGAATTTCCTATGTATATATATAAATATTTTTATTTCAATCCAACACAGAATTACTATGTCACATGTAAACTGTTATGTTCAAATTGACATCGAGGTACTTGAATGTTGTTCTTTCCTTCAGCTGACTTATGCCTTGTTACTTGGTAAATCGATCGTGTTATCTTCACTTACCATTGAAACCTGAAAAAGAAAAAAAAATGTCAGTAAATACAGCTTGGTATCTATCTTATGCTGATTTATTATTAAGAAAAGAAATGATATAATCTGTTACAAAGTTATCTTTATGGCTCTTATTTTATACGTCTGGAGACGTTTCACACGCTATATTACTTTCCTCACATGTGATTATTTTTATCCAGTAGAATTTATTCTTTTGCATGCGATATGAATCCCAAATTTTACACCAAATCTTTCTAACAGCGCAAAACCAAGGAAATCTCAACAGAAAAACTCTACGATTTAAGCTTGGCAATTGCACACAGATTTCAATAAAGTTTTTGATCAGTCCGATTCTTTAAAAAACAAGAACTTGAAATCGACTTTGAAATTTATTTGTTATCATCAGTAACTTTTTCATTTTCTGGATGTATACGTTTAAATACGAATTGATTTCGTCTTCTCAATTACTTTTGCTGTAATTTTGCTTGTCCCATCATAACCAAAGTAGACCTTTGTCTAATGAAACTCAAGCAACCAATCAATTTACATATGTTGCAAGTAATATAACTTTCCTTTAAAGCTCATTCACAAAGGTTCAGTGCCATATAACTTGTTCTAGAAGGCAAGGTCAAGTCAGACACTTTTTCGGTCATTTCAGGTGTGATATTTTCCTTTCTACCAGTTTTGTAGAACTTGACTAATACCTCTATCAACTAATGTTGTGAGCGGAGAAAAAGCAAAAGTATTCTCTTCTCGACATTCTCGTATACTATCAGGTATGAATGCCACTTATAACGTGTGTTCGAAAATTATTGTTCTCGTGCGCTATGTAACTAAACAATTAAATGTTCTTGACAGTAATCAATAAAATCCTTTACAAACTATTCAAAATTGCTTTTTTCACTGCAGGATTGTCACTAAATTTTTTTTCGCAATTTTGAGGTTCTCGGCATTATTCGGAAAGCGTAATCGGAACAAAACCATGTTTACGGATTTAAATATTAAAATTGATAAAAAAAATTCTATTCAGTTATGTAAGTTTTTAATTGTCAATACTCTCTTTTGTAATTTTCACAATTTTTTAAAACATAGTTTTCAGTTATAGACACGATAACTTGCACGCAAATAAATTTATCTAATATTTTTAGTCCATAGAGAGACAACGTGATAACTAACAGTGCGAATAATATATTCCTCGGATATGAATGGCAACACATAGGTAAATAAACACAATAATTAAAAATGTATATAATATTGTCCTTTTGGATGAGTAACAAGACTCATATTAAAAGCATCTTTGCAAATAGTGTGGTTTTCGATTTCATTCATATTATTGGAAAAAAATAGAATATGTATTTTTTAGAAAACCGCCTTTGTCCGTTGACAGATTTGGTCCAAAACTCTATATCCGTGTGTAATTTCTGTGTAAAGGCTACATGCCAAATTTCGTTCATCTAGCTCACTGCATTTTAGAGTTATTATTTTCAGAAACAGATACAGCAATGTAATTCCCCAAAAAATTAACTTGAGAAGATCTAAAAAGTCAAAATTCATCAAAACCTCTGAATTGGATTTCTTGAAGACTGTAGTGTTTTCTCTTTGCATGCGGGTTAATTTTATAAGCCACTTAACTTTGAGTATAACTGATTTAACTTAAACATAAATAGTAAATATAAAATAGTCTAAGTTTCAGTAACCTGTCAGTACCCTTGCTGATTACAGATTGCCATCGATTCTAAATCATAAAACATTCAGTAAAAGTGTCCAAGAACAATTAATTTACATAAAAATTTTATTAACGGTTTAAGGCAGATAAATAAAGCTTTATTAATAGAGTGCTTTAAGCTTTATTAATCATGAGCTTCACCATCCAAAATGTATTTGAAACAATTGAAAATGAGATGAGCGTTTTTCTTAGGTTACTTCTATTTCTCAAAACTATAAATTGAGTCATTAACACTGGGGAATTTATTTCAACCATTTCCTTTTAGAGTCGCCAAAATTGGATTTCGGATCCAATATAATTATTTAGCATATTATGACGAGATAACCCAATAGTGATACATAAGGAAAAAAAGAAATCCCTTTTGCTTCATTTTACTTGAAGAGGAATTTGATGGTCGTAAGGAATGCGTTTAGAAATCAGGTTTAAAAGATATTTTCAATGGCATGACGTTTAAAGGTAGATAAATTCTGTTTGATGATCAAATGTAAAAAGTATTCAATTTTCAATTGTCTTTAAAATAGCTGCAAACTGCCGATCATACTTCAAAAATTTCAAAAGGATTTAAAAAGGACCAGATTTCCTAGCAATGTTAGGCGGAAAACTGTCAGGCGAAGATCTAACATACAAACGCTCCAGAATAAGAAATTATATAAATCTGTATAATTATTTATTGGACTTTTTCAGGTTGAAATTTGGTTTGGTTTCGAAATTTTTAAACCAAAACTGAACAGCTAACTATAGTGCACCCATCACATCCAGGGATCTTCAATATGCAAGACCCTTTAATAGGGTTACGCAGAAAAATAGAAAGATAACGAAAACCTACACAGCCTTTTCTTCTACATAAAATCCTTATTAATATTTTTTGATAAATAAATTCAAAAATTATATTAAATTTCTGAATAAACATTTTAAATGAAATTCATTTTCTTTATTAGTATTTCAATGGTTTTTATTAGCGGTCCCGATATTATTGTACTTCGTTCCAGTTACGTATTGCTAGAATCCACCGCTCCTTCTATTTGGCACGATGAAATTTACTAAAAGCAAAGCCATAGATAATAACATGGACTCTGATAAGCACCACCAAAACAGACCCATCGCAAGCGTCTCCTGCAATGAAACCTCACAAGGAGGTGATGGGCAGTTAACCAGTCCAACTTCATTATTGTGCATTAAGCAAAGTGCGTAATTAAACGGCCACTTCTCATCTTCTATTGAGATGGCTCACTCCCCTCTGGAGGCATAGCATAAATCGTCAGAAATCATTGTTCATTTAAAACAACTCATTAATGTTTAACAACTAGATGTATCTAAATGAATTTATTTAATCGTATCAGTCAGCAAATGGTTAATTTTTAACCTATATGCGCGCTTAACGTTCGTAGAAAAATATATCATTCATGGGGTATTGGAATATATTTTTCAGGCTGAATGGGGTTGCGACTGAAAAACTTTCAAGAAGCCTCTCTCTGAACATACTGCTCATCAAATGAAAACACCTGATTGAACAACACAGACATCCACCTACCCATCTCCCTCCCCAAGACCAGGAAATAAACTCACCAGAATTTACTTCCGCACAGTCATTTCGAGAAACTGTAGAG
>BGPR01000077.1:1652817-1679544 GCA_013235015.1 Araneus ventricosus
TCTCATTAATTATACATATTATTCATTCTCATTAATTATACATATTAATCATTCTCATTAATTAGATAAATCGATGCTTAGAAAAGAGCAATAGCCAATGATAAAAAGATGAAAACAAGTTATGCAGATTTTTCATATATTGAACAAAATGTTAATATTAAAAATAATTCTAAAATTTTTGGAGTTACTGAAATAGAAATTATACCGAATTAAATATTATATGCTAGGTTTTCTATGTTCTTAGTAGATTTCTCAAGTTATAAATGTAGCCTTTACTTGCCGAGAACGATATATGGCATAAAATCAATAATAAAATTTGTATAAAATAGATTAAATGAAAAAGAATTCGGATTTATTTATTTCATACGCGGCATTTAATGTTTAAATAAATTTCAAAAGTTCTTGAGCAATTATCTTTAAAATCTTAATTTTAAGAAATATTCATTCAGGTAACTTAATTTTTGAAACATTCCAAATTACACAAATTAATAACAAATTCATTCTAATTATTTTAAAACTTAGATTTAAATTCTGGTGAAAAATAATTAAGTATTAAAACTTTTTATGAATCTCTGGTAGGAGAAATAACTTTTTGTAGGGATTTTTCAACATTTAATTCTCAATTTTTTTTGAATTTTTTTAAATGTAAGACATTTTTGAATTTTTTTAAATGTAAGATTTGACAGCAATGCGATCAGTCAATGTTTTCCTTGCTCCGTTGTCACTTGATAAGATTTTCATTGGAGCCCACAAAAAGCCCCCACACATCCTTCCAGCCTTCCAAATCATCCACATTTAGCCACTTCAATAGTTAGTAAAAGGCCAAAAAATATTAACTTTTATACAATAAACTAATAAAAGTCTGAAATCTCTCGAGAAGGAGCACGCTTAATTTAAATTAAAGTTTCTATAGATTTTTTAATTACCTTTCGTTGTGTAACTTTGAAACCGCGACTCAATCATTCCATACAATATCGCGAGTCACGTTGTTATAGACGGATTTAAATCCGTCTATAACAACTATTATATTGCACTATTATAGCGTTGCATTAAGTAGCAATTCACCATTGCAGAACTATCTGGAGTTATTTGCATACAAATAAAGATTAAAAATACTCGAACGCAGTCTACCCAAAACTAACTTCTTATTAACGTCATTAAAAGAACGATGTTACTTGTTTTAATATATCTCAACAGTTCCATTACTTTAAAAGACCAGCTGCGTAGACACGAGAATGTTTACAAACTTTCCGAGTCCGGAGGAAGGCGTTGTTATTTTATGGAGGGTCCCCCTCTCAGCTGTCATGCGAAATGTTGTGTCGCTGCGATGATGTCTGTAGAAATGGCGTAATTTCCTGCTCGACATTTATGGCAGAGTAAATTTTCGCCTCCACAAACTCACCTTTTCCAATTTTCACACGAGCTTCCTTTTAGGCACTCTTACTTTCCTTCTGCCTCGCTGATTTACTTCTTCTGCTCGGAAAATGTGTTTCCCTGCCAGCTTGCCTGTCACTGCTTCTTCCACTGGCAGCTTTTAAATATTTTTCTAACGAGAATGTCACTTAGTGCAACACACCGTCTGCTTCCTTAACTAAAACAAAAGGTGTTGGACATGTCTTGAGTGTTTTAAAAATGTCTTCCCATGTCGTCAATATTGATAACATCAATTCTAACATGACAAAGTTGTGCGATGGTAGTTGTTGGCGTTCCTAACAAGATTGAATTGATCTAATATGACAAAGTTGTGCGATGTTAGCTGTTGGCCTTCCTAACAAGAATGAATTTCGTCGACACAATATTTTTGAAGCAATACAGAAATTTTCATGAATAATTGATGGTCAGGAGAGCATTGAAATTTTAAGATTGCATGAAAAGTCAATAATTTCTCAGTTAAAGTTTGTGCTCACATCGTACACTTCTAGCGATTTTAGACTTCAATAAATTTACTCTTAATTTAATTAAAATCATGAATCATCAAGATTGCATGAAAAGGCAATAACTTCTCAGTTAAAGTTTGTGCTTACATAGTACACTTCTAGCGATTTTAGACTGCAATAAATTTACTCTTAATTTAATTAAAATCATTAATCATCGAGAGACAACTGGTTGAGTCATTTGATAATATATTTTGGTATCTCTAAAATATAAAATTACAATACTGTAATATTTTTCTAACGAGAATGTTGCTGAGTGCACCCGAAAACACGTTATCTACATGTTATTTGTGTCCTTCTAGTATAAAAAGTGTTGGATCAATCTTAGTGTTTTAAAAATTCCTGTGAATGTCGTCAATATTTATAAGTTGAAATCTGATATGGTCAGAAGTTTTGACATTCTAAAAAGACTAAGCTCTATTAGTTTGACTCATTTAGGTGGAAAAATAAACAGACATCCTAAGCAGTAATTCGTCGACAAAATAATAAGTTCAAATCTAATATGGTTAGAAGTTTTGACATCCTAAAAAGACTAAGCTCTGTTAGTGTGACTCATTTAGGTGGAAAAATAAACAGACATCCTAAGCAGTAATTCGTCGACAAAATATTTTTTTACCCAATTCAGAACTTTTCACGAACAACTGACTTTTACACTTTCAATGCCTCAAAATTTTAACAATGCATTATCTTAACGGAAATTGTTTCCTTGCATCGTACACTCCAAGGTATTTTCGACTGTAATTAATATTTTTACATAATTAATGACATTGAATTATTTATTTTATGAATTTATTTGGTATCTTTAAAATATCAAATTATTTCTCATGGACCTGCATGTTTTTCAGTTTTGATTGTGCTATAAAATTTATTATTTGTGAATATTGTTGTCATCAAATTTATAACAGGAAGAGGAATAATTTAATTATCTTCGAAAAATAAACTGTTAATGAGACTTGCATCTGATATTTAGAATTATTAATCAGATATACATCAGTTATATTGTCGAATCTTCTCTAGCAAGGACCTGAAACGAGAGATTAGATTCCTTTGCTCATTTTTTTTTGTTTCGTATAAATTAATCCATAAATTTTTTGAGTACTTAATATCTAAGCATCCCATTAAGTTGTCTAATGAGTGATCATCATAACATGATTTTTTCAATACCTAGTTTTTAAAAAAAATTAGTGACATTTTTAATAAAGATTAACATTTGGTGATTATTTTTTAACCTTTTAATCAAAGTAATCACCTACTGAAGACATGCAGTAAAAGGATTGAAATTGTTATTTATTTGTAAATTGTAAGAAAATTTAAAGTAAAGAAATAAGGTTTTAAATTATTAAAAAAGAAGACGAAGTGATGAAAAAAAAACAACTTATGTATTTTTCTCAGCATACATCATCTTGCATAAATAATCCTTAATTAATAATCTTAAATAAATAAATAAATAATTTCTATCTAATTAGATGACACCTTTTGTTTTAGGAAGGAGTCGCCGTATGGATTCAACTAAGTGTTCATGGGATACTTGAGATGTTTATATGTCCCATGTCAATTTTCTATCGAACAATAACATTTGTAAATGATTAACTTTTAGCTTATTATTTAGAAAATGTGGTTATTCGACTCGCAACTAAAGTATGGACACCAGAATTAAGGGTTCAACATCTTAGTTCTGAGAATCTTTAAGACTTTAAATCTAAGAAAATAGATAAATAGTAATAATGATAATTTTTGAACTAAAATTTATTTTGTAATCTATTGTAAAAAATCTTTGTAATCTATCTCTTTAAAAAAATCACTTAGAAGGACTTACAAAACAAAATCAGATAACGGTTCAGTGTCAGTTATAAAAACATTATGAGAAACAAGCATTGAGGAGGAGGTCTTTTTTTCTGTTTGAAAAAATTTTATGCTTAGAAATATTTTTCTCACATTGAAAAAATCTTACTGAGTTATTATCTCAAGAAAAGAATTGTTTTAAAATGTATACAATACATTTCAAATGTCATTTTCTTCACCCGTCCCCAAAAAAACCAACTAAACTTTTTCTATACATTTTCTGAATGTGGAACTTTTTAAAATTATTGTAGTAAACAATTTATTTTGTTTCCCACAATTCTTGCCCTTTTTTATTCAATCGTGATTTTCTGTTATTTATGTGCGAACAATGCTATTTTTCATAGATAATTAGTATGGTTTAATTTTTATTTCTTTCGATTTCTTTATGCAACTTAATTCAGTTTTACGGTTTCCAAAATAAAACTCTAAATCTAATAAATGTGCTTAACTATAATTTGGTAGGGTTTTTCTCCTCTTTTTAATTTCACTTTTACGTTGTTTTATTTTATTTCAATTCCAGAATAAGAAAATATTGATATAGTCGTTAACAATCGTAAACATATTATAAACTTAATTTAAACAAAAACTTCGAAATTTATTTAGATAAATAGTCGCTTAACAGACCACACCACCTATCTCAATTTTTTGAAACTTCAAAGGGGAAAACTCAAATGAATGTTTCGCAGCCAATAACGAATATTTCTGATTTTTTAAAGATCTACTATAAACATGAGACCACATGTTCCAACTAGACGTGAAATATTGGGATTTAGAAATATTCGTATTTAGAAAAATTCGTGTTTAGAAATATTCGTATTTAGAAATATTGGTATTTAGAAATATTCGTATTTAGAAATATTGGTATTTAGAAATATTCGTATTTAAAAATATTCGTGTTTAGAAATATTCGTATTTAGAAATATTCGTATTTAGAAATATTCGTGTTTAGAAATATTCGTATTTAGAAATATTCGCGTTTAGAAATATTCGTATTTAGAAATATTCGTATTTAGAAATATTGGTATTTAGAAATATTCCTGCTTAGAAATATTCGTATTTAGAAATATTGGTATTTAGAAATATTCCTGCTTAGAAATATTCGTATTTAGAAATATTCGTGTTTAGAAATATTCGTGTTTAGAAATATTCGTATTTAGAAATATTCGTATTTAGAAATATTCGCGTTTAGAAATATTCGTATTTAGAAATGTACGTATTTAGAAATATTCGTATTTAGAAATATTCGTATTTAAAAATATTCGTGTTTAGAAATATTAGTATTTAGAAATATTCGTATTTAAAAATATTCGTGTTTAGGATAATTCGTTATTGGTTGCGAAGACGTCATTTGGATCTTCCTCTTTGAGATTTCAAAAAATTGAGATAGATGGTGTTGCTTGTTAAGCGACGAAATGCTCTATTGTTGGTTTAAAGCGCCGATTCAGTATAAGACTAAGAGGAAGGGCAACATTAATAAACATGATGCAGCTGTTCTAGAAGCAAATAGACAGTAGGTAAGTTTGCACTACATTTGAAAACAAAACTCCCCTGTCAGCGATTTCCAAACTTAGGCCAACGTTGCTCGTAAAGGACGGCAGCCAACAAATACCTGAGTTTTCACGAACGAAGAAATACAAGAGCAGTGACGCAAAAGAAAAGTTAAAAAACGAACCAACTGGACCATTTGAGCAAAATGTAAAGCGTTTCTTGGAGCATGAACGCTGGATTTTCTGAAATTCACGATCCTTTTGTAAATTCAGAAAAGACGAAAGAAGAAAAGAAAGAAATGTTGGATTTGTGAGTACATAACTTGGATTCAAAGCCCCTCCCCCATCCCGCGCCTGCACCTCTCAGTTGGTTCTACATGGAGTAGCACCCTGGTTGAAACGTAACTGATGTAGGAAGAGAAAGTTCGGATTTTTCACGTTGCTCAGGAGTCCCCGGATTGGGGCAAAAAAAAACGTTTCTCTTTTCAAAAAATGCCAAGGTATCCGTTTGTCATGTAGTGTGTCATTTACACAAATGACAACGTATGCTACTATTTCACATCACAAAAGATCCAAAAATGCTGTTGAAGTTGGATATCACACATTAAGGTTTCTGCGACAGCTTTCGAGTGAAATATTTTGAGAAAATCCGAAGATTTACTTCATCCATAACCAAAATAAATCATGTTTGCAAAAAAAGAGATGTGGTAATGCGTAAGTTTCAATGCATTGGAGATAGCAGCTCTGTTTAGAAGATTTCTTAGATTAGAATTCTAAACGATATAATTTCAGAAATGATGACAAAAATTACCTAAAAACTATTTGCGCGTGTTATTAAATTTACGAATGATGATTCGCATACAAGATGATAGAAAATCGTAGTTCTATGATTTCAGAAATAAGATTAAATAAAACTCATAAAAAGTTTACATGCCTAATTGGAAGAAAATTATCTTCATGCATAAGAAATATCATCTTAAAATTTATCATTTTGATGCAAAGCCATTTTTTACTGGTTCATAGTTTGTAATTTACTAGATGTTAATTTTTATATAAAAAAGAGGCTAGTTAGATATAAAGACAATATATAGCAATGCCAATTACATATTCGTTTTCATATGCTAAAACAAAAAACACGGAAGTAATTTTAGTAGGTAACCAAGATATCTACAAAAATTCCATCATGGAAGTTTTTGAATGAAACAGCAAAAACCTTTCGTTAAGTGTTTTTTTCTCCAAATAAAACGCTTCCCCATCGCCACTGTGGCGAAAACCATATTATTCTGTTCCATCTCTTATTAAAACTTAATCTCGGTTTCTTTTATTTCTGCGCATGTTTTAAGTTAAAATAACTTTCCTTTTCTTATACAAGCATCTGTATCATTTCACGTCATCAATATCTTACATCTTAAGTACTATGAAAGTTGATGACGTTGAAATGATACAGATGCAGATACTGTACTATGTTTCTACAAATGAAAATAAATTGAATAAAACTTTTGAAGTACACTACTGAAACTAACTATTCACTTTTCCTGCTTCAACAAACAATACGCAATTTTAGTCTGACTTCTAAACGCAATATTTATGCTTCATAATTTTGAATAATATTGGAATATTTTCTACCTAGTCTGTCTCAAACAACTGCCAGTGCTTCTCGAAATGCCCAACATTACTATTTCGTGAATCGATAGCGATGTATTTACGTATTTCAGCTCCTTTGCTAACAATAGAGTAGCGAGTTAATTTAAGCATAGAAGGGAAATTTGAAAAAGGTTCAAAAATTTGACCTTTCGGATTTATTTTACGAGTAAATTTACAACAATCATTCGTTTTCGCCGTCAGTGTCATCGTGTTTCTGCTTCTCTTCCCGAAGTACCTGTCTGTATAGAAGAATTTAGGAAGATCTTGCTTCCTAAGTGACAAGAAAGGATGAATTTGTCAAAAGGTGAACTTCTATTCGAAATACCGAACCATGAGCACAGATACTCTTCTTCCGTTTGGATCATGGTCTTCGTAAATTCTCCTGCCTATGTCGATATGCAAGAAGCAGAAACACAATGGTTTGGTTTAGTTATATTAACGTCCCGTTTTGAAGCAACACGAGGGCTATTTTGGGACGGACCTCGCAATTTTGAACCGCAGTCAGATGACGAGGACGACATCACAGCTGGCACTCCCTCTCCCATCTCCGAGCAACAGGTCCCATACACGGAGGATCTTCAGTGGACGTCACGGAGGAATCGGGTTTCGAACCTGGAACCTTCCGGCCTCAAAGCCGAGACCTCACCCCTAGGCCACCGCGGCCACCAGAAATGCACTTATATTGACGGAGAGAGCGAATAATTGCTGTAAACCTACTTGGGAAAAATAATAATTTTCTTCCCTTTCCTTCCAGTTGTAACGTTTTTTCAGCCAATATCACAGTCTAGGCTGTTACAATACAAAATTACTCAATTTGTCAATTACTCCACAAAATAATGAACATCATTTGAAAGCACACAATTCTTTTGCGTTTACCTAAAAAAATATTCAATTTCCCACTTAGAATTTATCAAACATCAACCATCCACCCTTAAGTCCTTGATTGTGGACTTCGAACCCAAAGCAAAGCGTTCAATTCTGCCTTACAAGCAATGAAACTCTAGTTCCGAGTCCATTTCCGCATGAAAACATACTTTTTCTTCCCTTTCCTTCGCGTAGCAGAGCATGACGGTATCTGGAGTCCCGTCAGAAGTTCGGTGTCAAGATCTCCTAATCCTGCTGGTTAGCGTGTCAAGATCAGACTTCAGAAGCGTCAAATTCCGTGTTCTTTTTCTTTCAGGAAGGGGGCTCCGTTCAAAGTCAAGGATGCTGGGAAGAGGAGCAACGACCCCGGTGTAGGGGGTTCACCTGGAAAGGTCTCTCTCCCACTCCCCGGAGGTGGTGGTCGTTGAACATCTGTGAATCAGGAAAAAATGTAGGTCAGCAGCATTCGGAATCGTTTGCCTGCTCTGTTTCCACAAATCCCCACATTCGAATCGGACACTGCCGTAATCTCCCGTTTGGATTGCGTGGATTTGTATTGGGCTAATTTCGAATGTATGCACCCTTTAAAATATTGTATTCCCCTTTCCAGTCTAAGTGTGGGAGAACTACACGTTTTTTTATGCCATGACGTGTGGGGGTACATGAAACTAGGCACTGTCTATCGATCCGGGGTAAAAATTACGGAATATTTCAAAGGTTTCCTCCTGATTTCTGTCCCATTTTAATGAGGCCACGGTCTCTAATGATTTGGAGTGGAATACTTTGTCATAGATCATTCCATGCTTTACACAGATGGTGTAATACCGGAGGCGCTGACCTACATAGGAAGCCTTGCAGATCCTTGTGTTTTGTAAAAACACATATATTAAAAACAAGTTTTAAATTAAAGGTTCAATTTCGGATTGCATAAATTTCTACTGGATTAATTTCGGACAAAACTTCTCAAACTGTGGTCCCTTGGGTTTTCCACAAAATATAACGTCGTAAAAACTTTCGTAGCAAATTTTTTCTTTCAGAACCTTTAATATTTGTCAATCACTTTTTTTAATTATTTTGATTTTAAACATTTCAGTAAAAACGTGTTTAATAATTAGTTTATATTGGATTTGTCTTTATTATTCATTACGGCTAATTTTCTCATCTGTTTTCCAAATTTGAGATAGCGAAGAAATTTTGCACGTTAAAAATTTGGTGGCTGAGTTTTTTTCCTCTTCAAAAGGTTTCAGGTTTTTTTGGGGTTCATGACGCAAGATTCATTATTTCCAGTTTCATCCATAAATGATGAGCCCGAGTAGAAAAAGGTTTAGGAGAATGCATTTAAAATCTTTGCACCCTTTTAACAACTGCATTTAAATTCAATCCAAGTCTGAGAGACCTGCAAATTTTTTCTTAACGTGAGAATTTAAAGAAACTGGACATTGTCCATTCAATCAAGGTAAAATTACAGAATGCTGGGAAGGTTTACTTTTAATTTTTGTCCCATTTTAATAAAGGCAAGTTGAATGATTTTTAAACACTTTTGACAAACTTGACTTGTTTCATATTTGTAAAGACGGAATTTTGTAATCGATTTTTCACTCACTATCTGATGTGATAGAGGAACTAAATTTTGTATTTTGTGTATTGTCAATCGCAATACACTGTTTTTAAATTTTTCAAAACGTAAAGTCACTTAATCGTTAATTAAATTAAATTTTTATTACATAAGCTTGGCTCTACATGGCAAAGAGTTTGAAAAATATTAGATTGTTTCTCAAACAGCTAGATAGGAACAAAGACTGAAAAGTAGAAAATATATAACATAAAAAAAATTTGCTGTTTAGTAAAGTAAGGAAAGTGTGTTTTAAAAGTTTTTTATTTAGTTAAATTTATTAAGTAGTCATTTTGTTACCGGTTTTAACGAGGAATTACCTGGCTGCTGTACGACCGGTAGCACTGACTTATATCGAAATCCAATGAGAATCGATGCCACTCATAAGTTAAAATAAAAAAAGTGTAGCATTTTTAATTTCTTTACCTTGTATGTAAATAGATATACGTAATCTTGTACGTAAATATATACTTTACCTTGTACGTAAATATATACTTTACCTTGTACGTAAATATATATAGAACAGAAATAGCTTACAATCTTTTAGAAGGATAAAAAAGAAAGAAAAATTAGCATCCAGATCTTTCACACAAAACTTTTTTCTCTCATTTATATAGACAAGTAATAAATTCAATTTAAGCATTTACTGCTGATTAATAAAAGCAAATTTACTTTACTAGTGCAGATCGATGAAACTGATAATCAAATGCTTTACGTCAAGTTGGTTTTCTTCGTTATATTGCTTGATAATATTGAAAAAAAATCTTGTGAATTTGTACGTCAAAATTTCCGTGACCCCGAAATTCTTTACCGTGACCTAGTTTGGAGTCAGTACCCAAATTAAGGATTTCCTTAAAGTGCACACTCTGTGTCCTCCTTTAGATTTATTTCTCAGTAGTACCACACACACAAAAAAAAAAATCAACTATTTCCCTTTCCTGTTTTCGATAAATGTTTTCTTTGCTTTTATTTTTAATCATTTACAGATCAAACGCTTGAAATATCATTTAATATAACAAATAGTGTTTTATCACTCGCAAAATCATTTTTCTATTTCTTTTTCAGATGAAAATTAAAGAATAGCCTCATTCTCCTCAAAAATGTAAACAATATTAATAAATAGGACCTCAAACACTTAACATTTAGGGTGCGAAAAAACTAGCTAAATGTGAATTATCGACTTATCCATAATATACGCAAAAAAATTTAAAAAAAAAACTCAAACAATTCGTCGTGTAGATTTAGAGGTTTTTTATACCTGTTCATAGCTTAACTGAAACAAATTAAAATCGAAAGTTTAGGTAACATTTTTAGTTTGAAGTTTAGATAACTTTTTTAGTTTAAAGTTTAGATAGGTTAATGGTAGCATTCTATGTACTATATTTAAATATAAAAATATTAATCCAAACTAAAATTAAAAGCAAAAATATGCGCTGCATCTTAAATTTTAAAGTACAAATTATAAATTCAGTTGACAAAAGTGCAGATTGTTATTTGGTGAGAAATGAGTAACTTTATAAAGAGTCCATCAATAAATGAGTTTAATAGTTATAACTGAATCACATGGCATTAAATCTCAAATACGGTAGTTAACTTATAATAGTGTCAGAAATGATCTTCCCTAAACACCATAACATCAAAAATTTAATTTGCAAAGCATTTTAAAATGTTTAGTGGATAAATGTTTAGGAAATTTACGACAGTATCTGTCACGTCTCATGATGAAGCCTACATTGGAAGGTATATTAATATTCTACTAGGTTTTAATAATTCGTTTGAGATTCGAAGGTATAAAATAGCATGTGCTTTTGAATGATTTTAATGCATTGAAAATAATTGCTTTTGGATGCATTGAAAATAATTTAATTAACTTTAAAAAAATAATTTAACGTTTTAAGCCATTTTAAAATTAATCGTATTTTTAATTTCTATCAGTAAAGTAATACAATTTTTGATTTAATAATTCCAAATGGTTTCAAAAATTAAATTTACAAAGCCTTTTAAAAAGTTTAATGAATAAATGTTTGGGGAATTTACGACAATAACTTTCATATCTCAGGATGAAACTTGCATTGGAAGGTATTTAAATTATTTTACTACACTTTCTTAATCCGTTTGAGATTCGAAGCTGCAAAATACCATGTAAAAACTTATTAATGCACTGAAAATAATATGATTAACTTTATAAAGAAATAATTTAACTTTTCATGCAAATTTTAAATTTAAAATCCCATTTTTAAATGAATGGTATCTTCTATTTCTATTAGTAAATTAATACAATTTTTGCTTTAATAGTTTTAGGAGTCATAGACATTCAAATTAATAGTCCAATAAATCATTCCACTAACTTAAATAAATCATCTCTCTTATATTTCTCCGACTAGCGAAATAACTTAACTAGTTGAATACCCCAAAATCACTTCATCATCCCTCACATTACTGCCACGGACCGGTTGATCATTTGAATTGCGCGAGGTAACCATGATTGAATACTCGCCAAAGTTTCCACAAAAGTCTTTCCCCCCAAGATATATCCCTAATGGCCAATTTAAAACTCCTCATCTGCGAAGAAAAAGTGTGGCAGACGAAAGAAAGGTCCAAAAAAAAGAAAAAAGATCTTTAAAAATAAAATAAAAAATGAGGCAGGACTGATGATCCCCAAATCACGTTCATCTGCGGACGCCACATCAACACTTCTCAACCCCTAAGAAAGAACCCCCCTACCCCAACTATACCCGACCCCGTCTTACGACTTCGCCCAAACAAAAAACCCGCATTGGCGATTTTGAAAATAAAAGAAAAAGTAAAAAAAATTCTGGATATTAACGACTAATGGCTATCTATCCAAAAGACATGCAGCCCATTTCAAAGCTAGGTCTGCGATCAAAAGAAGAAGGATTCGGGGACGGACATTTTCAGGAACAGTGGCGTGAAACGGAAAACGGGCCTTTCGAGTTCCGACATCCGATACTTCAAATTACCAAACCGTTTCCGACACCAAAGATTAAGAGGCGCTTGGGAAAGTTGAGATTTGGGTTTCCGAAAAGGGAGACACTGGAAGTTTCCTAGAAAGGACTAGTGAAGTATTTTTTTATGTGGAATATAAAATAATTGAATTCAGTGACAGCTCAGCTTGACAGTATGGTCAAAGCTGATTGGTGTATCCTTACACCCGATTACATACTCCGAAATATTTATTGGTCTGTATTTAACCACTTCTGCTGCAGTGCTTAACTCGTGCATCGAAGTACAAAATTTTTGATATTGAAATCAGTAACTACAGCGAAGTAGCAATTAATTTAAATGACAAAATAACTTAAATATGATTACGTAGTTTTCTACGGCCTTATAGTGATGGATGCCTTTTGAAATGGCAATAATGCCGCAAAATGGATATGTGATCTAATTAGGAGGATATATAAATTTGTTCGTCAGGGTTTAAAAGTAATTAATATATTTTAATAGAATTTAGTTTTAAACACTAGTCATCGATTTTCTGTCCAAAGACGCTATGTATTAAAAACAAAAGTTGTTTAATTTCTTATCCATTCAGCAACATTTTCCACTCTCAGAAACAATCCATTTTTTAAAGCTTACACCGGGAGTGGTCATCAAGAACAGTGGCGGACTGGATATGAAAATAGTGGTTGCCAGGAGTCAGTTAGGGCCCACACATATCTATAATCGTAACATTAATTCATATATATATATATTAAATTATATATATTTAATTTTTTATATTTAATTATATTAATTTAAATCTATAATATTTAATTATTATATATTTAATTTAATTTTTTATTATATATTTCATTTTTCCGCGTTTTTAAAATAATTTCCTTTTAACACCCTTTAATTTTCTACATTTAAAATAGCGAAACTATGATTAAAGTTATTTGATTTTAAATTCCATAAGTTAAATATTATATAAGAAACACGGACCTTGGGTACAGGGTTATTTATTTGCTTTAGAAAAGCTTACTATAGAGAAAGTGTTCTTCGTTTTTTCTCTCCCACATTTCATGGGGGCCCAAATTATCTTCTGTTTAAGGGGGCCCACTTGCCATCGGGCAAGCTGGCAACCTCGCCAGTCCGCCACTGATCAAGAATTAAAATCCTTAACCAGATTTAGATTCGTCGTCACAAAACATTATGTATGAGTAGTAAAACGTATAATTCCGTTGAAACTATTTGGGATCTAAGTAAATACTATATCAACTGTGACAACTTAAGTTTGCAGGACGAGGAAAACCACGAGTTTTATCATTATTACCGGTAAGTAGTCCTGAATATAGTTCTAATGTATTAAAGAGTAATTAATAACTTTGGAAAATAGTTTAAAATATTAATAATCAGTTTTATGAAATCGAAATATTTTATGTGAAAGTTGTTTAAATTCAAGGAAATCTTTCGATAGCCTTGAGATACGTAGCAACACTGCTCACGCCGTTCACATGTGATATTTGATATTTGTATTGGCAGAGTGTATGCTTATTAATGCAATAACCTTCTTTTCATGTCTTTACGATCCACAAGTTGAAGGATTAACAAATAACCAACGATTACCTTCTATTCTGTAAAAGAAATGAGTACAAAAATTTTATTGAATTTATATTTTGTGGTTCTCCTCTATCCGAGAATCTATATATTAACACGTGAAGAGAAAACGTTGTCCCCCTTTTTAAGAAAATTACGCTCACGGAGGAGTGTGAGATTTGGCATAGTTGCAGTTCATATGGAGAAAGAGTGCAGAAAGATAAAATTTATGTGATGCTGATAGAACTTATAGTTAATTTTCATCATTTTGTGGCTGAGTGCCGGTTTCTCGGTGTTTGCTGATCGTTGGACACGTATGGCTGCTACGTTGCACTACATCGATGTTGTCGCAGGCTGCATTCGCTGCTTCCTGATTGTTCCTGAGTCTGGTCTCCCTTCAGGAGCTTATGTGGAGCGGATGATTTGTAATTGATTTAATCCCCCCGCAGTGAAAACCACTCCAAGAGGGAGTTTATTTAGATTATTTATAAAAAAACTCTTCGGAGTGAAATGCAAAATGCGGATGATTTAAATCTGTCAATGTCAAACACATATTAGTCTGTGGTCAAACAGTCGCACAGAGTAGAGATTGTCTCTAAGGAATTTATATATATTATGTATTACTAATACATTAAATTAAATAAAATAAAATATTCATTGTTTACGTTCATACTGAATGTCAAACACATAAAAGTCTGTGGTCAACAGTCGGACAACATTTATTTTTTAACCGACTTTTTTTTTGTTTATTTCAAAAAAAAATTACCTCAATAACGTTCAGACTTAAAAATTTAATAAATTACGGTCGAATTTCGACCGCTGGGCGACCACTAGTTAACTCTTAATACATATGAATATCAGTGGATTTATTCTATAAAATCCATAAATTTCATGCTCTACTGTCACCTCGATGCCATAGTCTGTAAGCAATGTACACACGGCACAAGAAACTCAAAATTAAAATTCAAAACTGATGAATTAACAGATGAACGAAACAGAAAATTTGCTTAAAATGCGTTTCATTCCATGTCTCATTTTATTTATATAAACATTGAATATTGCTTGGAAGAGAAAAAAAATGAATCTTTATACTGCAAGCGATGAAAAATAATTAAAGTAATTTTAGAATTGCATTAGAGCCTCAAAAAAGTGTATATTTCAAAAACTAATTTTGATATAAGTAAAAAAGAATTATGACTTTATTATTTAATGTACTTTCATTGTTATATTTTCTAACGCTTTTCTATAAAGAAGTTATGACAAAAATCGAAAATGGATACTCTAAAAAAAAAAATGTTGAACTCGAAGTTGGCTTCAAGATCAACCTGTTCTGCGCTATTAACTGTAAAAAAACCCTTTTTCGTGAAAAAGAATTTGCAAGTTTAAAAGGCATTGATCGGTACCACAAAATGTAAACCTACATGAAACCGCACCTAAACCGATAAAATTTATACTAAAAATGCCTTTTCAGCTTAAACAAACTTATCGAAAATTAACTTCTTAAATGTATTCTAAAATTATTTTTAGTACAATATCTATATTTTTATATCAGTTTATAGCAAGGCAATATATTGAAACTTGATAAAAATATTTAGACCAAAGAAAGTCAATTCACAAAGTAGCATGATAATTTATCGTCATTTATGAATCACTTGTATGTAAAAAGAGTTTTCTTGATAAAGAAAATCCTGAGGAGGGTAATCATATTATACTTGATTACTTAAATTTGTAACTTCCTTTTTGTGCAACTGTTTAGTGAAAAAAAGTAGAAGCGTAGTGAAAGAATAAAAATCCAAAAGATTTGAAAAAAAGTGATTTAATAATATTGTGTCAATAAAAAAATCACTCTTTTTGTGTGAGTCACATCTTTCTATTTGTTTATCATTTACAGGAAAAAAATAGATACTACGTCTATGATCGACAAATTATCTGAGGGAAAGTTGTATTTTAACATTTATAAAGAATCCATAAATAGATAATTTAAATTTCGCTGAAAATAAAAAAATAAAAATCTTGAAATAACAAAAACGACAAAAGATTAATTTCAGATTCGAACAAGTTTGCATATTAATGGACTAAATGAATTAACTAAAGCAATAGCTAATGATTTTAATTATAAGCTTTTAGTTTGGTAATTGGGTATGAAACAGCCGAAACGAACCAATATGTTGTGTATGTATTGCCAACTACTCATCTCTCATATGTATAATATTTATTTATCTATTTTTATAGTGCAGCATTTTATTTTTACATTGAAAGAGCGTAATTTTCAAATTTTTTTTCACTGACATAAATTCAACAGCAGCTCCTCATTTCTTCACGGACAGAAACCACGTATCAATTACTGCTACTTCCGTAACTGAGTTAAGACTCTTGCGGTTCGGATACTGATTTCTAAGAAGTATTTTATATCCGCAAATGAGAATTGCTTGCTAATTTTAAACTAGTAGGAAGGTATAATCTTTACTTGGTTAAGTGTACAAAAATAAAAGAAGGCTTTAATGTTTTAGAACTTCTTGATAGCTTCATAACTTTCGAGCAAGAATTTTCAAACTCTTTAGTAACGTTACTATAAACGTGTGTAGATAGAACTTCATAATAATTCAATATTAAATTCTAATAACATAATATTGCTTATCTCTATCACTATCAAGTTGATTCAAAATTTCTCAACCAATTTTAGTCTAAAAAATCTAAAATCGAATTTTAAGAAATGAAACTTAATGAATAATATAATAAAATTAATAAATTAAATTAATTAATTAATTAAATATTCAACTTAAAAAGTTGTTACAAAAATTTAAATGAAATGCTTTCGGTAAAAACGATTTTTTCAACGATACATATACATTGAAAAATTTTCCTAAAAATATTTAAAAAATAAATATCTTCCGATTCAGTGCATATTGATCATATTTGGGGTTGCCGTGTAAACCTTACGAAGCCCTAATATAAAGATTATCGATCCATATCAGATGCAATTATTATTTCTAAAAAATCTAATAATATGAAATTAAGTTTAATTGAGTGCGGTTCATTTCACTAAACTGAATGCGATTGTGCAATTCAGAACAATTCTAATGTCCCATTTGGAGATATAGCAGTTTTCGCAAAACATTACAGAAAAGATTCTGCTGCGACATTTTTCCAAAAATGATTACAAGTACTGTGTAGTGCACAGGATTTGTTTAAATTTTGCATAGCCCGCTACAAACACTTACAAATAGCTTAAAACACTGGACCAGAAATCCGCGAAAGAGGTGGTTGGCTCTTTATTTCATAACAGCTTTTCAATCAAAGATTGAATTTTAATTAAATAGAGAATAAACGGTAAAGAACTAATAAATCAAAAAATCAATACTAATGAACTAAAATTTATTGTTTCCTTCAAAAGCAGGCCTAATTCAAATTAATTGTTTAAATCGAATATCTTTCATATGTGAGATTTATAAAAATTAGAGTAAACTTTATTATATTTATAAGAGTTTGTTTTTAAACATTTCCTACATTTAAATGCACATTGTTGATTCATGATGGATTGTAATGTTAAAATCTAAATGCACGACTTAAACGCTAATAAACAATTTTTCTAAAATATCAATGTGATAAATATATTTTGTTTTGCAGACCTATGAAGTGAAACACGTCGTTAAAATGTAGATAAGAAAAACACAATTGTATTCATTGAAAATGTGTCATTTGTTAATGATATGCAAAAAATAATTAATGATTTTTTGCAAAAAATGGTAAATATGCAAAAATAACTAATTAATCATTTGCTAATTATATGCCTAATATGTTAAATAAACTGATTGAAACATTTTCAGTTACTTTCACCACATGAAAAATCAAATATTTAAAGATTTGTTGTTAATCCTAACCATATGCACAATCCACTATTATTTATGCAGTAACCCCGATATCCAACATACGAACCATAAAAAAGAAGGGAAAAAAATAACCAGTGGTACTTTGCGTATGTCCGTATGTCCTTAAACATTTTTATTTAAATATTCTTTGTGTACAACAGACATTTCTTCAGCATTGAAAAAAATTAGATTTGCTCTAAAATTTAAAAGAAAATTAAATTGTTCATCACCTGAATATGAAGGTATAGCATAAATTTCTCATGGCTGAAATTTTGTACGAACCAGTGTGCCAACATTAGTAGAGGGGGATCCGTGGCCTACTTTTATACGAGGGTGTGGATATCATGTTCAGAGGTAAAAAATCGTTTTACCATTGATCTCCTCCCCTCCGAGTGGTCATAGTGGCTAAAGTGGGGGCTCCAGGAGACTTAATTCACTGGTCCTCCCAATCACCGAGATAAAGAATTTAAGGGAAAGGGCCAGATGAGGGTAGAGCGAAGGGGGCTCCAAATCTTAATGCCTCCCTTCTTGAGAGTCGTCATGGAAACGATTGATGACGTCACGGGGTGGCCGTTTGTCATCCGGGTTACGGTTCGGTGACAGTAATCGCGCACGCTTGACTGCCTGATGGCCAACCGGCAAGATGCCGTGACACCTTGCGCTTTGAATAATGCTGCCCAAAGTTCTTTCGATAACTTTTGGACCGGGAAAGGGATACACTTTTTATTTCTACTTTTAGTTTTTATTTCTACTGATTTTTTCTTATCATTTTTATTTTTTTTTGGGGGGGGGACGTCTTGATGTCCAAGAAATTGATGCCAATGGTGGGCGATGGCTATTATTGTTTTTTATTTTAGTTCTTCCCTTTTTTCAGTTCCTACAGCTGTAATGATTCGTCGGGTTATTTATGTATCTGGCCCCACCGTGTGGCAGGGGTGTCGCGAGGAAGTGTGCAACGCATTCAAATGACGGTTGCATGCATTTCGGAATCATTACTTTCTAAGTTCTTCTGCAAGAAGGGAGATAGGGAATGGGATATATGCAGAAGCATGTCTGGATGTCCATTCCGACCGACATCCACAATCCATATATCATGAAATAATAACTTTTTCGCGTACTTCCTGTGCATAACACTCTCTGTAAATATGATTCAATGTAAGTCTTTCCAGGATATATATGTTTTGAAGATATCCAGTAATTGAAGTTCTCTGAATCTCTTACATGATTTATGGGATTCTTAGGGAGAGTAAAGTTTGAATTACTTTAAGCCGATGGCTCTTGTTTCTCTCGTCTGCAGAAAACAATTTCGTCTTCTTTTTCCTCAAAATATTAATTTTAATAGGAATATAACAGTTGTAAATATTAAAATGTTAATCTAAATAAGCATTTGTTTTCGATTTAATTGCATTACTCACGAATTAAGGACCCAGCCGAAAAAAAAAAACCTAGTTATGCCTGATTGTTGTAATATCAGCACTTGAACCCCTTAACTGTTTTATTTTCTCCACTTTCTTATTAGATGGCACTTTCTGTTCTGGGAATGCGTTATCGTATTGATTCAGTTAAGAGTCCATAGAACACTTGAGATGTTGATGAGTTACTCTTCATTTTTTGCATCGAATTATAACGTCTACGAATGACGTAATTTCAGACTATAAATGTAAAAATGCCATAATTCGATGCACGAGTAAACTCGGGCTAAACAGTTAAGGCGTTAATATGGCTTCGAACACACACGAAAATCATCGTGAGGCGCATTTAGATACGTTAACACATTGCATGCCTCAGCGTCTATAAACGTGAAGATTCTCAATCAGAAGGTATGGGAATACGTCAGAAGAAAACAACAATCCGTTAGAGTTGTCATTAATACTGAAATGTCAATTGAATTAATTAATTAAGGTAAAGAGTTTTATGATTTAAAAAGATCACCATTTTCTACTAGATGGTTCTTTTCTTTTTTAAATATTCTTCCCTTTTTCTTCGCGCCAGCCTTTTCTCAAATGCTTTGGATGAATATATGCAAAAATTTGCTTTGTTCTGACTACTGTTTTATCCCTTCTACAGCCTTCTGAAAGAGATATTTGTATCCCAACGAACCTGCATATACTAAGACACTGATTTCGATTATTCTTTTCTTTATAGTCATAAAAAAATTGTTATACATAGTATATGTACGTCATAAAAAAATTGGTATGCATAGTATATGTACGTCAATAGATTATTGAGGATTCTAACATTTTCCAGTTTAATACATATTAAATTTGAACCGTGACTTAGCCACCACATTTTACTGGCGACTCATTAGAAAACTTGCTTTAATGATGTGAGATCCTACCATTCAGTTATAAACAGTGACCAAGAAAATTTTAACCTCCCAGAAATCATGGGGTTCAATACTGTTTAATAATTCTTTCATGATTTTATAATAATATGACGCGCATATTTTTCACAAACATGAACTGAAGAAACTTTAAATCCTTTTTTCCCATCATGAAAGAACTCAGCTTCAAAATGCTTGTAAACCATATCAAAATGTTGATAAAACACAAAAACTTTCTGTAGAAACATTTTATAAAGATTTATTAAATGATAAATTAAATATAAAGTCAGTTGATGATGCATTTAAAAGCTTACTTGAAGAGACTCATTAAATTTACTCTAACAAATTACATTTTATCAATTGTTCTCGGGTTGTTTTTTTATCGTGTCAGGCAGTTTGCAGTATTAAACGTTAGTAATCTCTGAATGAAAGCTGCATCATACGGGGCGTCCATAAATTTCGTTGGCGAATTAAAACAGTTGAAATTCTATTAATATATTTCTTAGAATACATAAAAAATACCAGAAAGTTTCATGTACAAATTTTTTTTAGCTTAGAAATTTTATTTCTTAAAATTGAATTAATAAAAATAATTTTAAAAAATTACTTATTTTTTAGATTTCTGTTGACCCATGGAAGGAACTCTTTTCTAGTGAAGCCATAAGTGAAGAAAAAGGAAACTGAATTCTTTAGTTGACTGAAACGAAATCAACGACTGCTGCTTGAAAATGTCTTAGAACACAGGACAAGAACGATGCACCGTACACGAATTTTATATCCAAGAAGTAGATGAAAGAATAAAAAAGAAATCCTAGGTACGATCTCTTCTAGTGAAGCCATAGGTGAACTATGATTCTAAAAAAGTTAAAAATGTTTTATCTAAATTTCTAAAAAAAAATTAAATAGAAAAAGAACAACCTTCAATACATCGAGCATTCTAATTCTTTTTATATATTTTTATCACATATACTTAAAAAGTGACAATTATTTTAAAATGTACATGGTCTTTATGGAAACCCTAAGCATTATTGATAGATTTCTTCCTTAGTATCATAGAGAAATTATACAATATTGTACAACATCTTGTACTACTTGTTTTTTATCACAACTTTAATGAGACATTAAATTCCTACGTGTATTTAGAAAAAAAGAAACTTTCAGGTAAGTTAACTTGAAAGTTTCCCTTGGAGGTATAAGATTTTGTCATAACGATAAGATAACTTTAGGATTAACTTTAACTCATGAAAATTAACCAGTCAACTACAAAGGTAACTAGAAATGGGACTGTTGAAGTCCTTTGGAATGACACACAACATATTTTGGTACTAAGGCGCGGGAAACGGAAAAATGCTGTTAATCTCTTTCCTCAAACATTCGAGCTTAAAGTAAACTTTCAGATATTCATTCCTCTGAAAGTACCAGAGGAAGAAGAAGATCCGTTCTATTCAGAGAATGAATACACGTGACGTCACAGTCACATGACAAACGCAACTGCTCATGTGTCTATCTAACTGCACGTTATATTATTCTGTATTGTGACACTGCTCCCTTTTCTTCTCTTGAGGTACGCAGTGGACACAAAAGTTAAAATTGCGTTGCACATGTAACGTCTATCACATTAGCATGAACTGTTTTCATTGATCAAAACATTGGATGATACACCTGGAACTCGACAATAGCAACTAACTGAATGATATATGTTTTAGATAAATTAATTAGAATCATCCTTAATTTATAACTTTTCATTATTTTACTTATACTATTACTTATTACTATTTCATTACTATACTTCTTATATTACTTTGAATAAAAATTTTACTTAATTACTGATCGATTTAATAGGTCACTTGAAAGAATAGTATAAATAAATTATGAGTCTGTTAAATTAATTAGAATCATCCTTAATTTATAACTTTTCATTATTATACTTATACTATTACTCATTACTATTTCATTATTATACTTCTTATATTACTTTAAATAAAAATTATATTTAATTACTGATCGATTTAATAGGTCACTTGAAAGAATAATATAAATAAATTATGAGTTTGTTTTCATTTTCCAAAAATCGCGTTGTTGTTTTGTAACACTCTAAGTCAGAGAAAGGTATTATATTTTTTAAACCCTCGCCTGCTTCACCTACTCACCAGAAATGGTATACGGTCCATGAAAGCTGGCAGGACAGATTCACAAGTCATACACGTCAGAACACATAACAATGTCATAAAACAAAAGAAACACACAACATTCACGTCAACATTCAGAAAATTTAAGAAAAATACTGACAAATTAACACAAAATACAAACTAAACTAAGACCAACGACTAAAACTAAACTCAAATTAATTATAAAATAAACAAAAAATAAAACAAAATAAGTAATATGGAATGCAAAATAATATTTTCAATAGGAAATTTACAAGAAGGGTATAAAAACTGAAACATATTGCTAAAATATGCTTTGAATACTAATATAATACATGGGATCTTGCATTTATATACTTTTCTAAAGTGAGCAAATGCTTTTAAACTTAAAAATAACAGTGAAACTAAAAGCATTATGTTAGCGATATATTTCAGATTCCGCTGCATCGTTGACGATTTTTAAGACAAGGTGAATTTTGAGCACAAATTATATTTAAAATTTGACTTTCAAATCATATATCAAAGGTCACTAAATCGCTTGAAAATTCCCTGTGGCGATTTAAGATTCTAGCACACAATTAAAATAGCAACCGAACTTATGTTTCATCCGTGAAACCTACCTGCATAAATCTATCATATTGTATTTTATACTTTTCTGAAGTGCGCAAATACTTTTAAAATGTAAAATTACTGTTAAAGTTAAAGCATTAGGTTAGCAATAAACTTCAAATACTGATGCATTGTTGACGATTTTAAGATAATCTTATTTTTGATCATATTTAAAATTTGACTTTAAAATAATATATCAAAAGTAACTAACTCACTTGAAAATTTCCTGGTACACACTTCAAATTGATAACCGAACTTAAGTTTAACTCAACGAACTTGCAGAAATCACTCGAAACGTGTCTGTTCCAAACCTTTTGGAATAACACAACACGTATTTTGTTCCACAAACACGAGACACGGAAAAGTGCTGTTGGTCTCTTTTCTCCAACATGTGAGCTAGAACTAAGCTTCCAGATTTTTACTGCTCGGAAAATTCCCAGAGGATAAAAAATACGGCCTTCAGCGTCCGTCGAGAATAGCCACTACCGCAGCGCAAAAAAAATAACAGCGCAAGAGGAAAAAATAGTCTATATATAAGTTTAGGCCAGTGGTAGACGAAAAAGAAGGAAGGAGACAGGGATGGAAAGAAAAAAAATGTTAGAAAGAGGCAGACGACTTCTGTAGGTCAAGGCCAGGTCAGTAGGAAAAAAAGAGGTCAAGATGTAAGGTCAATAGCACGAAGAGAAAACGAAAGTAGGAGAAAGGCAGAGAGATAGGGACACGACGTCGTGGGAAGAAGGGGGTCTGCCAGGCTTGTCCAGTGGGAACACGTGTCTGCTATTGATGGTCAGCCGGAAAAAGCCCTGTGGAGTGGATGTATTAGGCTGCAGTCCGATGGCTGGACGCGCAAAAACGTGGCGGAAAAAGAATCGTGGAGGAGGATGCTAGAGATGGAGTGAGAAACACAAAGGATATAGAATGTTTGCTGGTAAAGTGGTTGAGTCGTATTTCTGGATTGATACTTTATTTCATTTCGCTGCTGTTTAACATCGCTTATTTTTCAGCTAAAATACATTTAAAGATTATCTTTTAACGCTAACAACTTGTAGTAGCGTATGTTTCTGCAATAAAAAAAATGTACACTGTATATATACGTTCAGTATATTTATAGCTTAAAATGGTTGTAAGTTTGTAAGTACCTTTGATAGAAATGTTCTGTCTTTTGAAATTACATTCTTAAAAATTTGACTAAAAAATTATTTATTTTTCAGAATCACCATCCATCAATGGATTCAACCCAAGAGAAAATAAATCGAGATTATTTTTTTTTGTATACTGAGCTAAGATCTTGGTCAAGAGTCGTACATTTGTTTATTTCTGTCATTGGAAATTTCATTTTTAAAAATATAACAAAACAATTAATTATTTTTCAATCACTGTTGATCTCTGGATTCAGTCGAAAAGAAAGAAGATCTTTTTTTTCTAATACTGAGCTAAAACCTTCCGCTGCTATCCAAAGATTAGAACACAGGCATCAAACAGGAAATTCATGTATCCAGACGGCTGGAAAAATTTAAGAAATCAACAAAATAGCACAGTTTATTGTCTCTCAGATCAAGAATGGTTTAGAAAAATAAGTAATTTTTTTTATCTAAATTTAGAAGGGAAAAAAGGAAGAATTCAATTGATTCAAATTGAATTCAAACTTTATTTATATTCTATATGAAGAATTGCTGAAAAGTACTAAGACGTTTATGCCACATAATTGCTTACATAATATTTATTACGAATCCATTAAATCAGTTGTTTTTTTATTATAAGCATTTGAAATCTAATTTTTTATACATTTTAATCAAATCTCTTTTCAAACCATTCTGGAATTTTAAATAATAAATGAGTCGTTCAGAAGCTAATGCGGTTAAGTCCAGAAAAAAATTGAGAAAATTCATGCTTTTTGATATATTAATTTTTAAAATTTTAGGTTTATTAATTTGATCAGCAAAAGTATATAAGGTCTTCTAATGAAGCAACGAGTACATCTTTTAATAACTAAAAAGAACATTATTAATTCTATTAAAATTTACAAAAATCAGAAAATATTTAAAAAATGGACTTAACCGCATTGGCTCCTGAGCAACTCAAATATCAAAATGATAAATTTAAATGATAAATTCATGTTACTTCTGTGTATATTTCTAGCTTTCGGAGTGAAATTTTAATTTTTTTTGTTTCAATAACGGATTCTTTCGAATTTTTTGCTCCCCCTTTTTTTCTACGTGCCCATTCTTTCAATTTTTTTCAAGCTTCTATAAGGGTTCATGCACAACAGATTTTTTTATTTAAAACCCACACCGGTCCGGCTTACCCAAAAGGGTATAAGGCCTGGAGCAGAACGGTGGGGAAATATAAAAGCAATACAAGAATGCACAACAGATTGTAATTATTACCTTAAATTAATTATTGCCTTTTAGAGCAAAGTTATGTTCTTATCGCTGGGATAAGTCATTCCAAATGTAAATGTGCTATCGAGATCCAATGGGTCAATTTTACCATATCTCTTAATATAAAATGTAATAGTAGATTCCTCGCTGAAAGCAAATTCTTGCAAATTGTTTTAAGAAATGTCGGAATTTTTCTGAACAAACACGTAAGAAAATTTATTAACATAATTTCATTTATGCTTAAACATTTAAACACATGCTTATAAGAGTGTTCATTACTCTAAAGTGACACATTTTTTTCTTTGAAATACGAAAATTCTATCTTTTATTTACAACCACTTTCTACTCTTAAGAAATAATTGTAGAAAAAATTTCAGAGTTTTTCTTAAGTATATATATTTTTATATACAGTAATATTTCATAATTTTAATAGGGGGGGGGGAAAGAATGAAATAAATTCATATTTGTAATATATTTTTTTGTTCTTAAATTGTTGTTTGTTTTGAACTATTCTAAGAAGTTTCATCTCCTTATATCTGACATAACTGGTTATGAGAATTTTTCTCATTTTTAAAAAGTTTATAAGAGATTCAGCAAAATTACTTGAAATTATTTGATTTAAAAAAATATTTCAATTACTTTATTTTCACCCGCAATACACGTGCCTGAAAATTTGAAGAATAACATAGTCCCCGATAAAAAAAGGCTAAAATTTTAATTTAAAGGTACTATATCGATGTATAGAATAGCTAGAATCAACAAGTAAAGTAAAAACTTTTGACTGTTTATAAACTTAGTTGCAGTTAAAACTAAAATACAATTTCAATACACATAAAATATATAGGAATTGTAAAAACAAAGATGATAAAAAAAAATAAGAAATACTTTTAATCCTTATTGGTAAAATAATTTCGGAAACTTTTTTCTACGTTTTTGCCAGTAAACTTTTTTATGAAACAAATCAGTAGAAATCATATGAAATATCTTTAAATGTAACGAAATGTAACACAAGGAAAATTTTTAGATTAATATGTAAATAATTATTCAGCATGATATAGTACTTACATATATAGATACTATATTCAATACAGCAAAATATTCAAAGCTCGAAGCTTTCCATGCTAATATCACTTGCAAAATTTATTAATAAAAAATTAACAATGAAAAAAATTTTAACAGGAAATTCCTAAGGAATTCCGACAATAAAGATTAATCTCAAACATAAAACTTTAAAATCTGATAATATTGAAGAACTTCGTAGATATACAGGGTGTCTCCAAAAAAATGTATACACAGTTTAAATGATTATAACTTCAATTTTTATTTACATATATTTAATATTTAAATTGCAAAATAATCTACATAAAATGTGTAGTCCTACTTTAGATGTTCAAAATTATTC
Source organism: Araneus ventricosus (assembly GCA_013235015.1). NCBI lineage: Eukaryota > Metazoa > Arthropoda > Arachnida > Araneae > Araneidae > Araneus > Araneus ventricosus. The sequence goes on from BGPR01000077.1 coordinate 1,679,468, forward strand.
CAGTTATGGCCAATACACTGTTGATAACACTATTGATTCACAAACTTCAACAAACATTTCATTTGGCATTGCAGCGC
>BGPR01000077.1:1712374-1723714 GCA_013235015.1 Araneus ventricosus
ATTATTAAGATAGACTTTTGTAATAGATCATACTTTTATTAGCGTGCCAAAAAGCCTAAAAAATTTTTATATCAAAAATATGATGGTCAAAACTAAAAAATAAAATCATGGGACGCTGAAAACAGCACGACAAGGAAATTAAGCTAAAGTGAATATCAAGAAAATAAAATTTCTTAGCATTAATTAAAAATTAAAGAGATAATAATGTGATTTCAATTCCACTTTACTTCAAATATTTCCAGATCATTCACACACATTTATGTTTATGATTTAACCCCCGATGGTTGATAAAAAAAATCCAACTTTTTAGTACACTAATAACAGTGTTTTCAAAAACATTTTAGTTTTATTATTTTTCCATAAAATAAAATTTATTTGAGACATTCACACGAATCTGTATTTTTAATACTTTCACGCCGGTTCTGAAATTTACATTTCTTGCGACCGGGAGGCTAAGAGCGCATTGCTTTATCGGGCGACGCTGAACTAATGCGCAATTGTGGTAAAGTTAAATTATGTAAACTTAAATTTTTTAAAATATTTTACTCGTTAAATTCTAAAAAGGGATGGAAATTAAATTAAATTATCAACAGCGTAATTAAAATATTTTATTTGTGAAATTCTAAAAACTGTTGGAATTCTAGAAGATATTGTATATTAAATTAATTAACTACACAGCCGTGTATAATATGATAAATTATTACTATTTAATTAATATTATTTATCTTTGTTTTATTCTTCAAATCGATTATTGTATCCTTTGATTAATTACAGAAATGATAAGGGTCAGTCAGGGTGTTATATAAATTAATTAATTATTCTTCTTAGATTTTTTTTATTCCTCAAAAAATCGATTATTTTATACTTCTATTAATCAAATAAATAAATAAATAATAAAGAATTTATCGTTATTTGTCTGAAAACCGGGCAGGTGGGGAGAATATGGGAGGTCCATTTTCCTGGAAAAGTTCAATGCACTGAAAAAAAAATTAAAAAAATACAAGAATAATAATTAATTAATTTATATAACATCATGGCTGCGTATCAGACCCTTATCATTTCTGTAATTAATCAAAGGATACGATAATCGATTTGAAGAATAAAACAAAAATAAATAATAGTTAATTAATTTATCATATTATACACGGCCGTGTAGTTAATTAATTTAAGATACAATATCTTCTAGAATTCCAACAGTCTTTAGAATTTTACGAATAAAATATTTTAATTACGCTGTTGATAATTTATTTTAATTTCCATCCCTTTTTAGAATTTAACAAATAAAATATTTTAATTTAAGTTTACATAATTTAACTTTACCACACAATATGAAAACTTGTGGTACATGTCGGTAAAAACTTATGTGGTACCGCCGGATGGTACATTTAAGTGTGAACCACCCGTGGTACACACCGGCGTGAACGTGTTCAATAAATAAAGTTTTCAGATTTGCATACCTCAAAACTCGGAGCAGTAATACGAATCGTTCAGTTCAATACATAGTATTGTTTTTACAAAATATTATTCTTTTTTTCTCTTTGTAAATGTTCCGCATGATCAAATAGGAAATTTGTTAACCCAAGCTGTATTATTTCGACATTTGCTTAGAAATTTTGAGTAAAATGTATTATATTATTTATTTTTAATACCACTTCAATAAATCTGCACCGAAATTAGGAGAAGATCAAGAATTTGTTTACGAAGAATCGCATCATTTATTTTGAATACCATTTTGGTGAACTTGTAACTGAACGAGTGAAAGATAATGATTATATTTAAAACAATTATGTCATCAATCATAAGTTCGTTTGATACGGAGCAAAGCAGTCGAAAAATATTTGAGCTAAAACTTATTTTTTCTCTGATACAAATGATATGAAAATTTACTTTTTAAACGCAAAATTATTGCACGAATTAGTTTTATTCGATGCCGTTATATTTTATTTATTTATTTTTTGATTAAGAGAATTATCAGGGAAAGAACAAGTAAGAGTCAGGATTAGTAAGGGAAAATTATATCGGAGTTTATTTTGAATTCAGATAGCATACCTATTTCGCTACTGCATCTTATTAACAAGATTTATTAAAATTCAATGAATAATCTTTGCCCTTCAAAAGTTTATGTTCATGTTTTCGTTTCGAGCTTTCATAACGATTGCAATCCAAACTGACTAAATGAAATTGAGACTTCATATGTTTTTCAACTATGTTATAATTTCTTAATTATATTTCAGTTTAGAATTTCAGATAAATCTCAGTAACCATGGAATTCATAATGGAGTTCCCAGGGTCATGTGACACACGTCACGTGTGCTGCGCCGAATTAATTATTGCCTTCATTTGTTGTGTTGAAACAACATATTCTCTCTCCGGCTTAGATATTCGCCATTTTTGGGCCGGATATGCCCCCCCATCAACTCGGAATTCCTGGAAATTCGTGGGCTTGCCTCTGGCCGGTGGGACCGATGGCCCTGGCCAGCGTGGAGAAGAATGCGCATCGCCATGGTAGGTCAAACTCACCAAGCAAACTACATTTTGTTTTTGTTATTCTCTCGTCCTTTCTTTACTCATTTTTTTTCACCCTCGTTAATTGGACACGTCCTTCTCACTTCCCAGCCAAATCCTCTCTCCCCTAGCAACGCCAAGAACCCCTTCACAAAGATCCCCAGCTCATGCCATTGGTCAAAACGTCAATTTTCGTCAGAGAAAGTTCCAGAGCGTCGGAGACAAGCCCACGAATTTCCAGGAATTCCGAGTTGATGGGGGCCATATACGGCCCAAAAATGGCGAATATCTAAGGCCGGAGAGAGAATATGTTGTTTCAACACAACACGTTGCGCATGCTGCAGGGAATATGGGTGGAGGGTGTGACTTCACAACACAGCGTAAGATAGTGTGCAGTTTACAGTTAAGTAACATTAGTAGTTAAGTTTGTCATGTAAATGAGACCCCTCGTAATTTGACTTTATTAAAAATACAGGGTGGATGCAAATAAGTTGGGCAAAAAGAATGGTTTATTAAGCATAGTTGTATATCCAAACATGAGAGTACACAACACATGATTATAATATGGAAATATACAAAGAATTAACCCTCTTCCCAAATGTTTTATTCCGCTATCTTCGTTACTCACGAAATGTATTATCAGTAAATTAGTTCTTACCATATGTTTGTGACCATGTTCAAGTGGTTTCAACCAAGAGGAGTGCAAGTAGTGACTCTTTCTCTGGCATTTTTGATGGAAATTTCGCTACACTTGTGCAGCAGAATAAATTTTATTGAACCACAGATAGCATTTCGCCTTTTCAGCGCTGTTATTCGCCTCGTTTTGGAAACACAAGAGAGGATGACGAGAAACCCCGAACTGCCTCTCACTCAGATGTGGACTTGACACGCCTAAGGCCTCCGTCCCAAAACTTAGGATATAATACTAGTAATGCGCTCAAAAAGACACGGAACTTTTAAAATGTTTTCCAAATGTAATTGAATTATGGCATTTCCTGCAGAACAAGCAAAGAGTATCATATGGCTGACTAGTCAGAACAGGATTCGTCCATTTAAACACGTGCAGCGCATGCGCGTAGTCCAAGATTGCAGACATTGAAAACTTCCCGTCGGGGGGAAGGCCAACACGTGGTTGCTCCATTGCGATAAGGTGCCGGATCACAGTTCCGTTCTGATGTTCAATTACCTATCAAAATCTCACATTCAGGTACTTCCAAAACCAACTTATTACTCTGATCTCGCCTCATGTGACTTTTTCTTTGGACGAAGAATATGCTTAACGGGTAACGATTCTAAAGTTCCAAAGAAGTGCAGCGACGAAGGCATAGGAAGATGTGGTAAAAGGAGGCATGCAATCAATATTTACATCTTTGTATGAACAATGGCAAATATGCATGGTTGCCCAGCCTTAGTTACTTCAAAGGAAGCACCAAATAAGCAAGTTCTATCTGCATTAATCCTTCCGTAATAAAATAAGTTCCGAAACTTTTTCAGTGTAATAGTATTACTATGACATTGAACTGTTACCTTACACTTAACATTTATCAAATTATTGAACTATGATCTTGCCCAACTAATTGAGTCTACCTTGTTTTTATAAGGTGGCCAAAATACCCCTAACCCAAAGCAAGCGAAAAACACATTAACTATAAGCCAATATTATATCAAAAAAAGGCATAAGCCTATTTACTTGAGTTCATCTCTTTTGTTGTGTCATTGCTCGTTGCTACTTCAAATACACTAACGCTTTTTTGTTTCTTCTCTCCCATGTCCGGTTCGGTTTATCTTGGCCCACCCTGTTTTTGCAGTGTTTATGTAAGTTTTTAAACTTAATTACTTAAGGGGACATACAACTCTTAAACTTCGAAAAAATGGTGGGAAAATGTCAAATTCGATATATTATATTTCTGAAACAATGCAATTCACAAACTAACTTTTTTTTCTAGAAAAATATCTGTTCTTTCTCTTATAGTACACACATTTTCATATCTTCATATTGGTATGTATTTATTTGAGAGAGTAATAAATATGGGTATAATTTTTGAGAAAAAATGAGATAGTCGTCTTGCGCTCATGATTACCAGTAAAATATTTATCTAAACACAATATTTTGAGTATCTAAGTAATCCAAGCAGTCTGTTTAAGAAACTGAACAATTAAATTAAAATTAAATTATTGACAATTAAATTTAATTTCTATTTTATATACCAATTTAAAATAAAAATGTTAAAAATAGTTAAAATTCACATTTTCTAACCCCCTAAAAACCTTCTTTGGAGAAATATGTACAAAAATGCGGTTCAATTTGTAGAACATAACAAAATACATTTTTGGTAAAACTTTAATGTAAAAATATTCAATAGTTCTTGATATATCGTTCGCGCAATATAAAAAAACACATTTTGAGATATAGCGCTTTAAAGATATGGCCATATTCAATGTTTACGTCGAAGAGCTGATACATTTTCCTTCATAACTTGCATTATTATGGGAATTTTTTAACGTGGATTGTTTTAGATTGTTCAGAAAAGACAGGGAAATAATATATATGTTTCTCATAAAATCGATAATTTTCGAGGTTTAAGAGTCGTATGTCCCCTTAAATTTAAAAAAAATTGCATCACTTTTTATTTTGATGAGAGGAAGCGTAACTTATCGATTATGGAATGGGTTAAAATCTTTCCAAGGAAAAAAAAACTATAGAAAAAATTTCCTATCAGCTTCTCCGAAAATGAAAACTCACGAAAACTATAAACTTTTCATTCTTTAATCTTCCGCGCTTTCTACAATTCATGCCCTCCGAAAACTGTGTATATCTATTTCGGAAACCTTCCTCAGGGATTCAAACCTTTCCAGGTCTCTCGCTTAACTACGCACCCCTGACAAATTCCCAGGCCCACACGCCCCGAGCACTTTCAATCACAAAGCGACTGTAGAATAAACGGAAAAGAAACTAAAGCGGCGACTCTATAATACATATACAAAAGGAATATTTCCCAAAAAAGAACTCTTCAAAGTGCTGTCCCCGTTACTCAAGAGACCGTAAACTGCTGGAGAAAACGATTATAAATGAAAGCGATGCTGCAATTTTTATTTCTTCAGTCAATTGTCTCGTGGGCCCCGGCCATGCGGAAGTGAGAAGCGACGGCAATGACCCCTGGTGGCTGCGGGTGAAGATTGCAACGGTTATGGAATGCATTAATGAACAAGAAAAGGACGTTAATACTGTTCGTGTGAGAGCTGCTTCTTGATTTGTGAAGCTGCTTCATTTGGAAGTCGAATCCATAATCATCACGCACGTTCGTGCTACATTTTATTACTACTAATTCGAAAATATCTATTTTCATAACAGCTGTGGGAAATGCCTGTGATAAGCGAAAGATCGAAACTCGTTTGTTATTTCTGAATTCATCAGTCATCGGACTGTCAAATCTTCTAACTTTGTATGCTCCATAGTGGATAACCGCAGCACCGTTTTTACTTTCTCGTAAACGAAGAATAAAAGAAAAATGAATGGAATCATCAAAAATTTTGATTTAGAGATTTTAATAAATCTCAGAGTTTTAGACCTCTTTCAGACCAAAACAAATCCATATTTGGAATTATATCTGTGACCACTATAGGTAAAAAACGCAACAAGATAGGTAGATATAAAATTTGGTATGCACTCTAGGGATGGGAAAACCTACCGGCTTTAACCGAAAACCGTTTTTTTGTTTCGGTAACCGGTTTTTACCGGTTATTTTTGTCCCGGTTATAACCGGTAAAAAACCGGATCGGAAGATAGGTTCGATTCGACTAAAATTTACCAAGTTATGAAGCTTTCAATTTCATCATCTTAGGCCAATCAACGACAACGGCTTCTTCAAGGCGTCTATTGGTTGGCGGATTTCTGAAAGATCTTTATGAACACATAGATATTGACCAATGGATAGACTTTCTGCAGAAACAATACAAATAAAAAATTTTTGTCTAGAAACGACGTTTGCTATTTTATAAAAAAAATCCCCTAAAACCGGTTATTTTGATCGATTATAAGCGATAGGTTAAACCAGAGGTGAAAAACCCCGAAAACCGGTTATTTCAAAAACCGGCTATTTTGAGCGATTATAAACGACAGGTTAAACCAGAGGTGAAAAAAACCCCGAAAACCGGTTATTTTGAGAGGTTATAACCGACAGGTTAAACCAACGGTGAAAAAAACCTGAATAACCGAAAATCGGTTATTTTCGCAATAACCGCCATCTCTAATGCTCTCTCTGCTCGAAAATTGTATATTTGTGCCAAATTTTGGCCGGAATTCACTCACAAGAATCTTATTTGTTTACGCGTTCGTGTGGATGTGAACATAAAACTCGAAGACACAAGCATATGAACGAAATTCGGTGAGTGTTCTTGACACCAAAATCATAAATCTACCGTGGAACCTCAAAGAATCCGAAATTTCGGATAATCCGAACATCTTTTTTAAATTTTCTGAAAAACTTTTATTAAAAAAATGGAGGAAAAATAACAATCACGAATGAGAAACAAAGCTAATGTTTATTCCTGACTTAAAAGAAACATCTGTATTGGTATTGAACCCTCTGACTGCTTATCCCGCTATTTCCGAGGATAGGAAGTAATTCTGTTTTCTGACGCATCCTGCGATTTTCGCCAATTAATGTGTTTATTCAGTAATATTATAGAGTTGAATCATATTATAATAATAATGCTTTCCATAAAAATAACGATTGAATTGGTGCGACTGTTTTTAAACCTGTTTGCAAACATTGCATCTAAATAGGGATTTGAAATGATTAATAGAGGATTAAGAATGATGAAAGCACCTTAATTTGAAGAAACAAAATCGTAACAAATATCTTTCCTTACTCTTTCACAGAGCACCCAAAGTCAATATTGTTACAAGCATGGAAAGTCGCTTCCCAGCAATGTGAGTTTTATGGTTTTGAAGAGAGTTTTACAGGGGTAAGTATGAGATGACCGACAGCAGCCACGTCTGGACCCCTGACGTTGGCGACAAATTTGGCGACTTTGGCGACGAAATATGGGATCTCAAAGGTGCTGGAATCTTCTCGATATCTCTATTAGCAGAGGAGATACGCTTGAATGTACTAGAAGATTCCATGCGACGTCACGGCCTGCCGCGGGAGACTATATAAGGAGAGCGCTTGGATGACGGAGTGAATGTTGATCGACTGGGATCGCCTTGGAGCCCGAACGTCTTTGGAGTCCTATCCGCTGTGCGAGCTAGGAAGCTGGTGAGATGAGCGCTATTGAAAGTGAAGTTATTGTCGTTACTAGTTATTTGCTGACTCTTTGTGTTGTTAGATAACAAAGTGCTGAACTACTTATGAATTGTTGTCTGTTTACATTGGTAATATGTGCAAGAACTATTGTTTCCTGTACCTGTGCTACGTGTTTTCCTGCATATTTGTAAATAAACCTTCATTCTCCATTATCCTGCGTGTTGGACTGTTTACACCATACACCCACAGTAAGACTTTTGCAACAATATTCTGCTGCATTTGGTACATCAAGAGAATTTTACCGAATTTTCTCGATAATCCGAATTTTCGAACAGAAGTCAGCCCCAAAGAGTTCGGATTTCCGAGTTTCTACTGTACTTCGAATTTAATGCACAATCGGCCGACGGGAGGAGGTACAAATCGCATACTCGATTCTCTTCACTGTACAATGAAGCTAAACACAATTTATAATGGCGTATTGTGTAAGTGTTAGAGAAAGTCGAAGGGAGAACACTCCCGTAGGTTCACTTGCAGGGGAAAGTCGGCTAAGATGGCGACCTTAAGCTTTGGGGAATTTTCCTGACCTCAATATTCGTTGCTGGAAGATTATTGTTTCGGAAAAATCTTCTTCAACTCTTTATTTTAAAGTGATATTTTTTTTAAATTTTTATTTTCAAATTTGAGACACCAAAATTTCATTTTAGGAAAAAGTAAATTTCGTCCTCTTACCCGACTATGCGGGTAAGATGACGAACTGAGATAACAATTTAATTCAACATCCATATGCTATCAAAAATTATTTAAAGCTGTTGAGATCACATCTTGATCATAACAAATGGCACGTAACAGAAAACAAACATAATCGGACTAAAGTAACAGCCCAAAATAAATGAAATAGTATCAATCGAAATTTGAAATTCAAACCTTAAGAAATGAAATCAATTACAAGAATAGCATTATCATGGCTTGGATTTTGTCCCAGTCAGTGCAGATGGAATGGGGCCAGAGCTTGCACATGAAACACTGGAATCCAATTCCTCTGGGTCCAGATTGTCATCAGCGTCAACTTAGAGAAATTCAAATGAATGAGTTGAGTCTTCAGACTCAGAACATTAGAGATCGAGGTGTCGCTTAGCCACTTCCTTCTTTTCAGTAGAACTTTTAACAGGTTTGCTGTGTTTCGTCTTATTAACTTCAACCTTCTTCATCTGTCACAGTCTTCGTTTATCTTCTTTTTCCTCTATCTCCTTTTCAATGAGATGCTCCTTTTTCACTGGAGTGCCAGTGAGATGCATGAAGGGCAAGTGGCAGTCAGGTAGCACGACGATCTCATAAATTAACTAGGAGGGGTTCTTCATCTTATCCTACACCTAATTCGTCATCATACCCGACTTCGAATTTTTATTTTTTAAAAATCATTGAAGGATATCAGCTCAAACGAAAAATTAAAATAATATATCATTGAAAACGTTTTGATTAGTTCTTTACGAATATCACATGTATAAATCAAAAATATTTACTCCGTGAACGATTTCCCTTACCAAGCAACAACCAAAAGTTGCGTAGGAACAACTCAAAAACACATTACGGCGTACTGTGAATCACAATAATGGGGTGGACTCGTTTGGCGTGACACGGGCTGTTCGCTATATGTCTCTGATGATGCAGAATCGGAGCATTCGTCGAGGGAAATTTTCGAGAAAAATTCAATTCGTCATCTTACACTCTTCGTCGTCTTACCCGACTTTCCCCTATACAAGATGACCATAAAGTTCGTGTGCAATTTCAAATAGATATAAGTTTTCCAATATATGTGAGAGAAGGAATTAACAAAAAATTCTAAAAAAGTTGTTGAAACTAGTTTGTTCTTGTCGGTAATAATTTGTTTTTCATAAATTTGCTTTAAAAGTTATTTAGTTTTTAGAATCGCTGATGACCAAAGGCTACATATCCCATTTTAAATTTCATTAGAGATTTATATAAAATGTTTTCTTCAGTATAATCTGGGTTTATACTGTTAAAGTAAATAACTTTTAGCGCTTGAAATTGCCTACGTTCGGTAGCAGACAATTATTTTGAAATCAGAATACAAATTTTATATTAAAAAATGTTCATTATCACATTAACAAAAGACCTTTATTAATTTATTCTTTAGCATAATCCTACTTGGCCTCTTCTTAGCCTTATAATAACTGTTCTAAAAATAAAAACGCTCACACTCACCTTAAATTTGCTTTAATTTAAGGAAAAAAGCTTAATTTAGGATTCACTAAAATTATTACTTTCGAACTCTTACTAATATAGTTTTTTTGTAGTTCCATTTAAATCAACAAAGCGACAAAAAACTCTTCATTAATTCACATCATTTTATACACTTTTACTTAACTCAACTTGTTTCATTCTTGCTAAGATGGAATTTTGTAATCGATATTTTACCTACTTCCTGATTTGCTTGAGTTATGAAATTTTGTACAATTCCAATGACACTTCAGCATTGTAGTATTTGCAGATTTTAATAAAGAGTTTTAAATCTTGGTTGCATACCAATGGCACCCCTAGTAATGAAATTTAGAAAAATTGGATTTCAGGTACTCAAATTATTTATAATTCAGAATTATAAATTAAAAACTAAGAAGTGGAAACTAACTAAAATAAATAAACATTTCCATTTTTAATACAATCATAAAAATGTGTTTTTAAAAACTGTTTTTATTAAATTTATTTTTTTCGTCCTAAGACAAATATGTACTTGCTAACAAAATATATTGAGGATCAAATGTTCATTATGAATTATGCATATTACCCTTATCCTGATATCATTAATTGTGTAAAAGCAAATGAAAGATCAAACACCGATTCTTACAATAAAAGATCAACTAGAACACTGATTTCAGTCAGTGTTTGATAAACAACGGGATTAGAATCAAAATGGTTTTGTTGGGAGCATTGTAGAGAAAAATCTATTGATCATAAGAACATCAAAACTTTGGTGGTATGCATTTCGGAACATGGCGAAATGACTGAAGCAAAATAGGAGAAAAAATAACGATGAATAGTAACATCCAGTAAAAATTGCCCTTTTTTTCTATCTGAGAATTAATTATATTCTTTGGGCTTTTATGATAATTGGTAGCATCTTTTGCGCTCCAATGCCACTAACATTTCATAATATGCATCATGGCTGAGATTTAATTATCATATGACGATGATTCAACTATGTTTCTTCTAGAAATCATTCGTTTGGCTTCCCCTAACGTTCATTTAAAATATATTTTTAGTTTCGTTCCTTCCCTACTTATGTAATAAATACTATCGAAATGTTGCTTTCTTATGACCACTTGATTTCTTCTCTACAGTACTCTGAATACCATGATTACCCTTTAATTGCTTTACCTGCAATATAGGTATAATTATATGTGATAATAATTATTCTAATATGTTGCAAAGATATCACAATAATTTGACTCTTAAAATATAATTATATGTGATAATAATTATTGTAATATGCTGCAAACATATCACAATAATTTGACTCTTAAAACATAATTATATGTGATAATAATTATTGTAATATGCTGCAAACATA
>BGPR01000077.1:1723720-1765295 GCA_013235015.1 Araneus ventricosus
AATAATTTGACTCTTAAAACATAATTATATGTGATAATAATTATTGTGATATGTTTGGGTTTGAAACGTTACTCAACTAGGCAGGCGGATACTTAACAATTATGCCACATGGTTTCTTTAAATTTCCCACGCCGATCTAACTTACCCAAAGGATTGTAAGGCTCACTCGGAGTTACCCCTGTCATGCCAATTGGCGTACCAGGGACGTTGAATGATCGGCGTTATGACAGCAGTCGGAATTTAGGTCGGAGTCCTAACAGCCATCACCGGCCACGGTCCAAACCCAAAGGGTGTGCAAAGCTTCCCTGGAGTCGTCTGGAAGTCACATGATTTATTTTAAGGTTGATGCCGTTCAAATAGTGAAAAGGACTGCAATGTTAAACCAAACAGTAAAATAAAAAAAAGAAAATGCTTATTTTCCACTGTGATAAGATGGGCAAAATCACGGAAGCTAACCCAATTTTAGAATTTTATTTTTATGTTATTGTAACACCAGAAAATGTACAATAACTCTTAAATACCAACTGTATTAGAATGATGTGAACCATGATATAGTCTGAAAATTAAGTCTGAACCAGTACCTGGAAAATCAACTTACTCATATTATTGTTAAAACAGTTTCTTGTCATTTAGGATTTCGACTGTACGATTATTCAAATGTATTTTCTCAGAAACTACAGTTTTTTTCCGGGAAATTAAAAGCCCATTTGAAATAAGTTTGTAAGCAGAAGTTTGGTAACCGCTAAACAACTGCTATATGTGCAACAATTAACTAAATTATTTAATGAGTTGAGATACTAATTTAGTGAAAATGTATTAAAGGTTATAATCTATTTTTTCAGAATATTGTCACTTTATTTTAAAATGCATTTTAAAAGTTTACGAATCCCATTCAAAATATGTCCATTTACATTACATTAGCAACAATCAATTTCATCCTTAAGTGATCGTAATGTATGCCGAGGATTTAAAATCTTTTCTATGGTAGGTTCATCCGGGGTTGATTATTTTTTTATAACTTAAACAGACCAAAAGAAACATCACCCCGCCCTGCCTGAGCATCCGGGTAACAACTGAATGACAGGCACTGCAATAGCTCATATACTGAGGCTGGAGTCCTAATAGCCAATCACCTGGCCACGGCCCGACCCCTCCCGAAGGAGGTACGTACTATCACTGGAGGGAGGCAACACACCTCCAACCATTTTTGTACCTCCAGGGGAAGCGAGTTCCTGCTTACTTATCCGGCAGCAACTCATCCGCGTATTCGCGGTCCCCCGCCCCCGGGGGGGAGTTATAACTTAAATAATCAGCCCTAATGAGAATTAAGTGAGTATTCTATAAGAAAAATACAAATTTTAAGGCCATAAAAGCATCTAATGGATGCAGATTGCAAGCGTATCTATAGCGACTAACGGAGAGTTAAAGAAATTCTGGTTTTTCCTACAAACTTATGGAAAGTTATCTTTTAAAATACAGTTAAAATGTTTTGGCTATTAATATAAAAAATCTTTAAATACACCAGAATTAATATCTATTGTATTTGTTATATTTATCTGCTTATTATTTGATTTATCTGCTAATAATCCGTTTTCAGAATTAAAAAGGCGAAGAATTTGCGTGTATTTTTCATTTAATAAATAATGAGATAATTAGCGCGCATACAGACTGTTTATTTATGAACATGGAAAGCGCAGACAGAAGAAAAGATGCCTTGTGTTATTGTCATATGTATTATTACGATGCATATGACGTCACTGTCACTTGACGGATTGTAACTGAACATGACATTTAACATCTAACGGCAGAATTGTTTTACACTGCTCTTTGACCACGTATAATTTTTTCTGTTGCAAAATGCGCAATGGATTCCAGCATAAAATTGGCGCGCTCGTTTAACGTGTGTCATATGCGTATGAATTGATTCGTTTGAGTTCCAAGAAATCACCTCATGAAGATCAAACAAAACCTCACATTCGCTCTGAAAACGGGACTATTGAGAATTAAAGATGTAAAGGGAGATTATGAATAGGATTAAATCACCCATTAGACAATTTTTAGAATATTTGATTTGAAATATGGTTTTTGGAATCTATATCGTATTTCGAAATAGTAAAAAAGAATTCTTCAGAACAATTGTATTTTTTATTTTGTTGTATACCGTTTTTCAATTTCAGAATTTTTTTAAACATAAAATAAATATCAATAGTGAAAGAACTGGTGGATTAAGAAAATAAAAACTGCAAAATGCCCAAAGAACTACTAAACATAAACTAAAGATTAAATATTCTAATGAATATTTTTTTTAATTTGATTCTTAATGCTTGGGCAAAAGTTTTTTTTTATATAAGTAGCAATTTAATTCCCTTAGTATTCTAGAGGAAGATATACAAGTTTCAGTAGATTTTCTATAGGCAATAAAGTTATTAAACACAGTGGAGTAAGCTTTAATTTTTGAGACCGTCAGTTTTCGAAAAGTCAGAGAAAGTTCAAACACTTCACAAGCCTATGGTTGGATTGCTGCCATAAAGCACGTTAAAATACATAAGACTTAGTAAATGAAATCTTGTAAGTTCAGTAATAAGTGCATGAAATGTTTTAGAATTAAAGAAAGATCTTAAAATCATCATGTTTTATAATTACACTAGCCGCTCTTGCCGCCTTCCGGGAGGGTTCGGGGCCAGCATCCACTTTGTTCAGCACTGCCCCTGCCACCTCGCTTCTTCGAGGCTCTTAGGAACTACTTTTTTCAGTTTTAAATACTGCATGAAGATCAGTCGAACATACTCTAAAACCATAGTAGATTTCATATTCTTTGAAGACAACATATTCCTTTAAAATTGTAAAATCTTTCAATAAACCTCATCTAGTTGAAATGTTTTGTATAACTTTTTTACGAATTTCGGCATGAAAGTCTTCAGATCCATAAATACAGAATGATATCGCCCTAAATAAACAGTTTCCATCACCTACAATAGCTATTTTACAATATTTTAGACGCGCAAATTGTGATGGAACTGTTGGAATCTATATATTTAAAATAATATGGACAGTTTTCCAGCCCCAACTACTCGACGGATTTCTATAATTTTTATTTCGTATGAAAGCTTATGACGTCTAAATATGTTATCAAGAGTCGCCTGCCCCTCACCACCCTCCATTTGCGAACGAAATCGAAAAAGCACTTCTCCTCTGCGCATTGTCTGTGGTTAAACCTTGTAGAAATCCCCCAGCCCCAACCATCAGACCTATTTCGACAATTTTTATTTCATATGGAAGCTTATGACGTCTAGACGTGACATCAAGTGTCGTCTGCCCCCACCGTCATTTTCGAACGAAATCGAAAAAAACATTTCACCTCCATACATTCTCTATATGTTTTTTCGATTTCGTTCTAAAATGGGGGTGGTAAGGGGCAGGTGAACCATGATGACATATCTAGACGTCATAAGATTTCATATGAAATAAAAATTGTCGAAATCCGTCGGTTGGTTGTGGCTAGCGAACTGTCTAAATGTTTTACCATATTATTTTAAATACACTGGCCTCCAAAAGCTAAGGCACAACTGTTTTTTGCGTCTAATTTACAAAAGAATGAATGTAGAAACAATAAAATTTGGAGGAAATGTGCACTAAACAGTTATTTATTGAATGCGACATAGAAATTTACATAATTTAAACGCAAAAATGATGTACAACAAAAAAAAGCACTCTGGGTAGAAATGTCCATTCTTGGAGAAAAAGTACATCACAGTTTTATGTGGTAAAATGTCATAGAAACATTACAAAAATGGGTTCTAATAAGGAATGTGTCCACCCCTAACGTGAATGTATTGGCGGCATCAACTTTCCTTGCTGTCAATTAAGTTCTCAGACACCGAAATGGAAGCGAAGAACAGACATGGAGTAAGCCTTGTTCCAGTTCATCTAACGACCTTGGAGGGGAACTTAAAGCAGAAACTTGCCTGCCAAGATAGTCCCAAAGGTGTTCTATCAGATTCAGGTCTGGAGATTGAGCTGGCCATTCCATTCGCTCCAAACCGTGACCCTCAAGATAGTCCTCAAAAACCACAGCTCGGTGAGGTCGTGCATTATCATCCAATGAGATAGAGAATTAGAATGAAATCGTTACTAATTTCACCGGCACATGGGTGGACATATGGATCAAGGATCTCATCCCGATATCTCACAGCAGTCAGAGTTCCTCCATGGAACACATGCAGGTCAGTGTGACCACCGAGTGAGATCCCTGCCCAAACTATGATTCCAGCACCCCTGTAACTGTGTCTTTCAAGAGTGTTGGATTGATGGTATCTGGTACGTTGTTCCCTCCAGATCAGCAGCCACCCTAAATCGCTATCCAGTGTGAATCTGGACTCGTCTGTGAAGAGTACAGAAGCCCATTGCTGTCTGGTCCAGGAAACGTGTTCTCTTGCCCAACATAAGCGGGCCCTTCCCTGTCGTCCGTTGAAAGGGACACACACAACTGGTCGCCTTGCATAGAGACCTGCATTGTGAAGGCGTCTTCGCACCGTAGTAGCGGAGATTTTTCTCCCTGATGCTACAAAGTGGTCGGCAACGAGTTGCGGCACAGTAGTACTTCTTCTCCTTCGGGCCGAAAGAGCTAGAAAACGGTCTTCTGCAGGTGTTGTAACTCGTGGTCGGCCTGAAACATGTCTTCTGGACACAGAATCTTCGGACTGATATTGATCCCAGAGTTGTTGGACCACACTGCGAGACACATTGAGACGTCTAGCAGCATCAGCCTGTGACAACCCCATTTCCATCCATCCGACCGCTCGCCACCTTAACGAATAGAGCAAACGACTTCTCCTAGACATTGCTAGACACTACTGGCTATTGTCAGCGAAACTGCCAACAACAATTGAAAATCAACAAAACTTACACACGAAATTACGAAAGCTTGATATTTGCATATTTTTCTCTCACTCATATATACCTGTTCTTTTCTATAAAATAAAAGAGGGAGCTATCGTTTCTGCATAAATTTTTTAAAGTTCGTTATTATCATTCATATAAACAATGAATTTTATTGTTACTGCCATTTTTTATGGTGAGCTTCGGAAAACATGTTGTATCTTAACTTTTGGAGGCCAGTGTATATAGATAATAATAACACAATTTTTTCTTAACAGTATGAAATATTATTAACACTTTTTACGTTCTACCATTTCCTGATATTTCGCTGATTTTAAAAAGAAGTTAGAATCAGAAACTGGTGCATTACAGTATATATATATAATATAGGGCATCTGTGGCCTGGTGGTAAGGTTTCTGCTTTGGTTCCAAGTCCGAATCCCGATTCCGCCAATCAACCGCCGTAAGCGGGCCTGCTGCACGCCAAATCTGCCGGGGTCAAATGTCCTCCAACTGGTGTGGCGCAAAAGTTTGGAGAGGCATGTGTCAGCTTTAAAGGTATCGCCTTCCTCATCTTATCATGGTTTAAACTTATGAGGTCCGTCTCAAAAATAGCTCTCACTTTGCTTCAAAACGGGACTTACACATAGGTGAACTAATCCAGCAGGTAGATGCATGTTTTGGGGCAGGGTTGGTTCTTGACTCAGAAATTAGGCTCATTCAGGATTCTGTTTTGGTGACATCCAGTGCGATAGTTATTAGTGTCGCTGATTTTGAATTTTGAATTTTTCGTCAAATAGTATTAATTTTGAAAGATGGTTAAGTTATTAACGATGTTAATCGGCAAAATCAACTTTGTTTAACTCGATAAAGACATCAGAAAACGTCTCTCAAAAATAAATAAGCGCATTTAATTTAATATAAAATTCTAAAATACTCAGCCTCCCCTTAATATTTACGATTAAAAGTATAAGTAATCCAATTTATTTTAAGAAAAAAATTGAAAACAATATGAACATTCAGGCAACGTTATTTATATGAGTGGGAAAGGTTGATTTCGATTCATCTATTTACCATCGAATGGTTCTACGGAATTATTTAACCTGCCAAAGTCGGGTAATTTTAATTAGCTGTTTAGATGCAACGCTTCTGAATAGGCCCACAAGCTTCTGCAATGAATCGAATTGCTCATAATATGCACTGTAGCATAATTCAACCTTGTAATAACGTAATATAATTAATATAAATCTAGATATAATAACGAAGCTAGAAAAATTGTATAGAAAAAATTGGGACAGGATTATTACGTTCCCTGCTGCAGAAGGTTTAAAGGATGTAGAAAGTGGGAGATACTGTTATTTTTTCCTGTAAAAAATATGCGAAATTTAAATTTTGATTTTAGTCAGAAGAAACTATATGATTTATTTATTGAGGTGATTTACTTTCCGCTTTCAATTTACACCTAATGTAGGGTTACTAGAAGTGGACGTCTTAATATCGAATAATGCTCAGATGGCAAAGACGACACGTTCCCATCCAAGTCTCCAAATTTCTACACCACAGTACTATGAATATGTTGACAGAAAATCGAAAGATTAAACATGCGCTAGGCTCCCTTACTTGGTGGAATCGGGCTCGAACCCGAGACGGATTAACTCCGATTAATACGTTCATTTCATTAAATAACAGCAGTTTTCAACAATAATATTGCGTTTCTTATGCATATTGGTTAAACGTATGTTAATTCTATTATCACATCTACATTGTTATTTAAAAACCAATATTGTTCGCAGAAATTCGAGTGATTGAAAATATAGATTAATTTAAAAACAATTAAAATTTAGTAGGAGACTTATATTCTTTCAGATTATTTGAACAGTTTTCAAATAACAGGCGTAAGAAATCCTTGCTTAAATGTTCCTTTATACTACCGCGAGGAATTAATTTGCAAAAATCATGTTTATAAGTTAACATCCGACTCATGCAATTTCACCAATATTCAGACTTTCATTTAGTGGGGCATTCACCCTATCGTCTTTAGAAAAAGACATTGAACTTCACCACAGTAAGATACATTCGCCGGCACTTTTTTTGCAAAGAAAATCATTGAACTATTTTTTCTGTAAGTTTCTGGTACAAACTACCACTATTGTACTGTAAAAAAAGAGGAACACACTGCCACACTTCTGGAAAGCTTATTGGCTGATATTTGCACGCGACCGGCACGCGTTTAGGAAGGGGAAGGGGGACGAGAAATAAAACGGAATCAAAATTTAGCGAAAAAAGTGGCAACCGAAAGTGGAGGAAGGGGCCACTGAAAGGGTCCTCCCTACCTGGACAGGTGAAGTATAGAATTCTTTGCAGACGATTTCAGTACAATCGTTTTCTAAAATCTAGTCGCGTGTAAGGGAGCACAACAGGGAGCAGAGGGGTCTTGAACTTTAAAAGTGGAGTGAAAAAAAGGGTCTAAAAATTAGGTGGGTTCGAAGACACAACGCACCCAACCGTCAAGGAGGAGCTAATTTTTTTTTCATCACCTCCTCCTCTTCTATTTTTTGTCCCCCATCCCGTTTGGTTCGTTACCCCTAGTAACTTATTTTTTGCCGTCTCAAAATATGGGGCAGCCGTTATGTTCTGAAGAGTACCAGCTATTTGATAGAGTGCAAGCATCTAAAATAATGTGGTTAGGGTTTTCAGACATTGTTAAGTCTACTTTAAGAGAGAACCACCCTATCGTAAATTGAATTTCCATAGCTTTCAAACGCGAGTGGGTTCAACAACACTTAAATATGAATTTGATGTTCGTGAATATTTTAGGAGTGGCACGAGACTGAAATACAAGTGAAAATATATTCGAAAGCTTGTTAAGACGAATGGTGATATTGTAAAAAATCATTTATATTTTTTATTTTGATTATTTCCTTTGTAGTTACTTAATATTGCAAATGGAATTAGATTAAGTCCAAGTACGAGAAAGCATTACTATAAAGATATTCATATAGATTTAAGGCAGTGGAAATAAATCCGAATGGTATTGTAAAAGCGTATGATATTCATAAAAGGTTTTATCATAAAAATTATGTCGAAAGCGTTAAAGGGAATTAGTCAATTTAGACTAATGACTTAAATTTATTCTATTTTGTAAGAAAATAAAAAAAGAGCGTATGATATTCATAAAAGGTTTTACCATAAAAATTATGTCGAAAGCGTTAAAGGGAAATAGTCAATTTAGACTAATGACTTAAATTTATTCTATTTTGTAAGAAAATAAAAAAAAGAGCGTATGATATTCATAAAAGGTTTTACCATAAAAATTATGTCGAAAGCGTTAAAGGGAATTAGTCAATTTAGTCTAATGACTTAAATTTATTCTATTTTGTAAGAAAATAAAACCCTAACTTTAAATATTTAATTGCATTAAATATCTAAAATGTAAGAAAATAAAAATAAAACCATAATATTGTCCTTCTAAAGTTGATCACCAATTATAATATCTCGTTTTATCAAGTCATGTAATTGAAAAATAATTTAATAAAATAAGGAAAAATTCCATTTCCTGCACCGCAATCAGACAAAATAATTTTTTTATATTTAGTTTTTAAAAAATTGACATACGCACTCAGAAGTAAAGGAAAGAAAGCCAATTAATATTATTTTATTAAAATTAATTATTTTATTAAAAATTTTTGAAGAGATTAGTGCTATTGCTATAGTTGAAATTCCATTTATTTCATTTAGTTTTTATATTTTCCTTACATAATGTTACTTTTAGTCATTTTTTTCATTGAAAAAGTAATAAAATTTAAATTCATAAATTATACTTTTAGGAACTAATGTTCTGCATACATTTGTCTCCGAAATTTAATAAACAACTCTTTTTTATGTTTAACTTTCAAACAAATATAAACACAAGCATGAGACTTGTTTGAGCTATTTATAACGCAATTTTTGTTGCGCTTTACACTACTTTTACGTCCAACATAATTTAGTTATTAATAATCGCAGTTTGCAATAATAACCAGTTTTTGGGGAAAAGGAAAATTAAACGGTTTTTCAAAAAATAATGAAATGAGTAAATTTCGATCAACAGTATGCTTTGATCGAACTGTAAATCATTCTTAGCATCGCCCACCATAATCAAGAGCAAACACCACATATGGAGCAATCTTTTACTAGCTATTTTAAGACATTGGAGGGGGATTGAAAGTAATTACTTGTTTTCCAATATAATCCCAAAAAGGTGTGGAGTTTAAAAGAAAAAAAATGAAATGAGTGAATTATTCTGAGCCATTGTCTTTCTACAATGACAATTAAATTGCCAGAAGCAACAGTGGAAATCAAAAACCATGTATGGAGCAATCTTTTACTAGTTTTTTTATAAAAAAAATAGCAAGATATTTTAAGACTTTGGAGGCGGATTGTAAGTAATCACTTTTTTCCAATATAATACCAAAAAGGTGTGGAGTTTAAAAGAAATAAAATGAAATGAGTGAATTATTCTGAGCCACTGTCTTTCTACAATGGCAATTAAATTGCCAGAGCAACAGTGGAAATCAAAATCCATGTATGGGGCAATCCTTTTTCAACTCGTTGAAAAACTTGGAGGAATATTAAAGGTAATACCCGTCTTCCAATGTAATCCCAAAGCGGCTCGGTGATCTAAAGTAAAGAAGTGTGCCTTTGTCTTTAGACCGAAACCGCGAGAAATCAATTTTCAAAAGACGTTATAACTCATGGAGAATTAAGACAGGTCTTCTATAAATTGAATTTTCGAAATAGAGCTGATACCAACTATTTGGACAACAAAGCGAGATACATTAATTCATCCAGCATCTTAACACCACACTTTCGGCTGTAGTTGGTTGTAGTCGGCTGGTTCTTGTTCGGTTAAGTATAGATGTAGGTAGACTTTGAAAAAAAGTTCCATCCGAATACATCTCTATATGACATTAAAAGGAAAGAGACTAAATATGAAATACTTTCCTAATATGAGAACTTCTTTATATTATCCTGTATGCATATCAACATATTTATTTAACTGGAGTATGGATCGGCTTGCTATAGGTTAGATTGCTTGTACAATGATAGCAACACGTGACGACTGGGAAAGATACAGGAGTTTCTCATATCAGTCGCTCAGACATAGGATAAGTCCATTTTTTGATGTCTTCTGGTTTTGTAAATTTTGATGGAATTAATAATATTATTTTTAGTTATTAAAAGATTCACTCATTGCTTCATCAGAAGACTTTATATACTTTTACTAATAAAATTAATAAACCAAAAAAATTTTTAAATTATTGTTTTGAAAAACATGAATTTTCTCGATTTTTTTTCTGGACTTATAAGTATTGACATCTGAACTACTCATATTAGGAAAATATCTTATATTTCATCACTTTCCTTTAAATAAAAAGAATAACAATACATTGTATATGAATACAAAGACAACGAACTACAAAATTATATAAAAGAAAAGTAAAGGCCATCTGGAAGCTTCAGCATATGGAAAATACATTTCTTTTTATTCTATTGGCCAATCATCTTAACGTATCATTTAAACGATTTCTTCTCGGCATGGTCAACAATATTTTTGTTTTAAATATTGAAACTCAGGAAACATGGATTATATACAAAAAAAGATTTCAAAGTCTGATAATCATTGTTGCATCCGACATCTACATAAGAGTCCTATTCTTTGAAAATAATAGCAGGAGGTTTCTTCCTCGAATTTCTCGTACACTTCCCCAACATGACTCATTTTGCGTTTAACATCGTCGAATACTGAGGAGAATCGAGTATTCATACCAGAAACGTACCGTTGTAAGGTTTGATCCAGCATTTGATACTTCTCTGTAATTTTGGTATGAAGACAATATACCGAATTTCATTCATCCAGGTCAGTAAGTTGAGTAATTGTAATAATGTATACACGGAGAGACAGATAAACAGACAATGTATCTTTTGATGTATTTGTTCCGAAATTGGATTCAGAGGCACAATTTTGATATAAATACCACATGTCAAAACATGTGAAATTTCATTCACTGTTTAAATGCACATGAAGAAGCAGACTGTTTACCTTTTGAGGATTTATCCCAAAATTTTATACACATCTACAAAATTGTTGTAAAGACCACATACCAAATTCCGTCCATTAATTCTTTTCCAATTTTCAGTAATTGTGCTTTCGCACACATAGCCAGGCATAATTCCAAAAATGGATATTTCGATCTCTTGGATTACCCAAACTGTGGAGATCCATCAAAATCCCAGGATAGAATTCTGAGACGATTACTATACTTTTTCGTTGTAAACTTCATATACGAAAAAGTAAAGAGAAAGTTATAGCTCTTTTATAAGATTATATTATATTATTTATAGACTTTCATGCAAACCATTAGTTTTGTTCTGTATTATGATTTTGTAACATTACGTTTTGTTTCATTCTTTTAATGATGAGCGTCAAAATGTAGTCTTAATTTCTAGAGGACAGAGTATTCAGAACTGAGTTTAAGAACAAAATTCTGACCACTCTGAGAACTGATTGTTCTTCTAACAGTGTAGACACAAAGAACACCATTGCTTCGAAGTTGCGCTGTGTTTAGTTGCCGGGCCAGGTAAGTTATAATCCGCCGATCGAAGATCAACATCATTGTCCTCTTATTGTTTGGTCATTTAAAGAGTCCAGAGGGGTCATCTGTCCAATCGATATCCACAAGATGGTATGGAATTAGATCTCGCAGAAAGTTTGTCAAATACGGAATCCAAACAAAGTTTCGATACTCTTTTTAAATTACGTTAGCCGTAATCGTTTATAGACTCGGAAGAGTGGAAACCTTAAACAAGATTACCCTTCATGAATTGTATACAAACTTTTTTCACCCGAAAAAAATACCATTTCAGATAATGCGAAATTTCCGCTAGCAAACCTTTGACAAAAAACGAAATAAAATATATAAAAAAACGAATGAAACGAAATTTCTGGTTGACGTAAACATCACCATGAATTATTTATAGTCTTAGAGCCAAACCGAATGTTTATTCAAGCAAGATTCCAATTTTCCTTTTTATTTTTTTATTTCCCTTGATCCCCCCTTGCAGCTCTTACCCTTTATTTTTTTCTGGTGGAGAAAGTTCCATTATTATGAAAGGCCAACAAATGGAACCTTTTTCTCATCAGTTTGGAAGAAAATGAAGATTCGGCGGACAACAGCGAAGAGGCGTTACGCCAAACGGCGCCACTTCACTTCACTTCACTTGAGAGCGAAAATAATAATGAAAAATAAAAACAAGAAATGGAAAGAAATTTTCTACCAGTCAAATTGCAAATTCTGGAGAGAACGATATTTTTTGAAAGCTCTCTGTCTCCGTGTGTGTGTATGTGTGTGTGTGAGCCTTTGAAGATACATTTCTTGTATAAACTGGGCGATGTGATGAACGACGGAAAATTTCGTTCCGTTCGCTCATCGTTTTTTATTCCAGTAATATTTCCGCCTTCAGATACATTATTCCCATTCTGAAATATTTAGCAAATCGCCCCGCTTCTCTCTGGTTATCAAGAACGGAAAATATTGGAAAGAATGAGAATTTTTAAAAAAACAAATCTGCACCTGCTTACTAACTATCAAGGAATGGCAATTTTTTAAGGAAAATGTTTTTTTTAAGATAACGCAGTTCTCAAAACACATTAAACTGCTGATTACAGAATATCCAGTAGTTTTTGAGAGCGATATATTTCCTTAAACTATTTCTCACATAAATCGTTCCCATTCAAGTTTTCCCCTTAATCATTTCAAATTTACGGGCTCATCTCCATAGTCTTGCTCACTTTTCTATTAATTGCAATTTCACACTGTGGCACTACAATGCATATTGTTGCGTTTTTTGCAGCATTTTTCTTACTCTTTGAGATTAGCAACGTTTTATATAAGACTTGGTTGTGGACCTGTTATGATGTGGAAAGATATCGTTCTATATTAGATAAAGATATATTCTAAATAGAAGGCCTTAATAGACCTTACATAAGCAAAAAGTGAAAATCGCGCCTCAGAACTAGGTTCCACACACATTCTTGAATTACCGACCACCATAAACCATAAAATTGGTCTCTGTACAACCTACTAAAACAGATTCATTTACATTGAATCCCATACAGCGAACTCATCTCTGTATGAACCACAATCAATAAAGGGACTGTCAATCAATCTTTCTCCATTATTTGTTCCCCATATGCCATGTAATCGACAACTCGATTACTTCTAGGAAGGCTTTTCCTTCTAAATTTAAATCCAAAAAGTACCACTAAAGATTAATTTCTAATTTTGGAGAAAGGAGCAATAAATAATTATTCTTAAAAACCCTCCGCATTAGAACTCTTTATACCCTGAATGTTTTGACGCCATCTCTTGCAATACTGCGTTTGCTAGAATTTGCAGTTTCATATTTTGTCATATTTTATTTCTTTTACCTTTATTCCGTTCTGAAGATCAATGGGGGGTAACACTTGATTTCTTAGTTTTTGTACTTCAGTTCGTTAAATTTAAAAATTTTATTCAATTCATAAAACCATTGCCACAGCAAAGCGTATATTTGAAGTAAATCTAATTTAACAGCATTCAGTTAAACATGCACTCACAAAATTTCTCATTCTGCCTCCATGTTAAGAAGCATAATATTAGTAACTTCATTGTACTAGCCCTTGTACTTGTGGCTCTTGCTCTAGCACTTGAAGTAGCTGATTTCTTCGGTCTTAGTTTATTGTTGTTCTTAGCTAATGAAAAAATTCATATGGCCATGAAATTTCAGTTGATCCACAGTCCGTAGTCGATAAACTGTATAAGTTGAGGCTATACACAATAATCCAGATCCATAGTGGACTGGTGGCCGTGTCTTTACTTCGAGGTTGGAGAGTTATAGATCCGGGATCCAATTATATTTCCCTCGTACTCGAAAAGGTTTAACCTTGCCTCGACAGCAAATTGACCATGTGGAAACACAAATGGCACTCCTTTGCATCATGCGACAGAGTGCATTCTGACTGCATCCTTCCACATGACTAAACCGGCACAGCAACATGAGCTAATCTGGTTCCGCCACGTCGCTTCCAACAAAGGCTCCCGACTTAAAATCCAACGATTGATTCACCATCTTAATGATTTTCAAGAGCTTTTTCGAATAAATCCACGATCATCTCTCACTTCCAGCCTCTTTCATTACCTGCAGGCCGACATGGGGAATTTTTTGCGCCCTCTTCGCCGAAGTGACAGCGCACCTGAACTATTCTCCGCTTCCACACAGAAAAACTTCCACTTTTTGGAGAAAAGAACAATCAACAGAACAGACACACATGTGCTTTAACACTCGCATTTTAGTTTGTTTTGGTGGACTTCTTTATTTCATTAGTTTTTTTCTCTCTTGTTTGTTGATATTGTACACTTCATACTCTTATTTCTCTCCTGTTTACAGTTTCTGTTTGTATATGGTTTTATATGATACTCCCCTTTTGTTTCTTGTATATTATACCACATTTTTAGATTTCTATTTTTGTAACCTTTTTCATCTCTCTGCCTTCGCCTTTATTTGCTAGATAGTTAAGAAGCATCTTTCGATGGCTCTTCCACTTCATGTCCGCTACACTGTTTAAATAACCAAAAGGTTATAGTCGCAGGGCCATGAAGTGGTGCTCTGTTCCGTGCACATAGGCCTGGGGCATCTTAAATTCATTGATGTCAAATATCCCCCAGCTGGTGTGGTGTGAAAATTTGGCGAGGGTGATGCCAGTTCAGATGTCTTCCTCTCTCTGTGCCCAAAGATCAGAAGGTTCGTCAAACAAAAGCCCTTCAAAGAGAGATACTTTTAAATAAACTATACTAAAACTTCCCTACAAGGCAGAAATTTATTAATGTTATGTTTCAACGAATTTTTATACAGCGTGTATATTGCAATAATGGCCCAATAGCTAATATCTTAACCGTTTCAAATAGGAAAATACTTCCAGTCGGAAAAAATGCTTCAAATGACGTAAGGAATTATATTTTAAGTTTGTTGAGTCAATAAATGTACTGTTGAAAAAACTTAAGAAGTCTTAATATTTATACAGTCCCCCGGTCCTATTAACCATATTCAGTAAAATAATCTTGAGACAATAACATTTTAGACAAATAAAGCTCCACTCTACTGCAACCAAAATTGACTGAGTTATTAAATTTGAATTTCTTTATTTTAGGCCAATCAACGGTCACCTCGAAGCAACGCAAGATGTTGATTGTCCGATCTTACTCAAGGCGGTTATTGAAATGCTCTAAAATAGCGACATTCAGAAACTTCATAATTAGGTCAGATTTATTCGCAGAGAAATTGAACTTTATTAGTTTAAAATCTTATCTCATAAATATTTAATTAAATATAACTAATAGGGTCGGGGGATTGCATTAAAGTTTAGACCTCGCGAATTTTTCAGAAGTCTGTGGATTGACTCAAACAACATAAAGTATAATCTTCAAGTCATTTAGATTTTTTTTTCCAATTGGGAATATAGGCCTATCTCTAACGATTAAAAAATTAATTATTGGTCTATAATTAGAGTGAACACCCTGCTTAATCCTGTGTTTATAAATGATGAGACAGTCGGGAATATTTCCGAAGTTGTGTTTGACACCTTTTCTGAACTTAGAGGTTCGAAAAGAGCAAACGCGAGTCGTCCGTCAAGAAGTCTATTGGCCTTCCTTAAACCGGATTGTCCTGGCACGCAGCCACGAAGAGGAGACGATGTGATAATAAGTTACGTTCACAAGCAGCATTAGCAGCACCACCACGTAACAGCATGAGGGTGGTCTTCCCTTTCTTTACAACCACTTGCAGGCCATTCTACAGGGAGAGGGACGCTTGCAAACACAGGGTGACATCAAATCAAAGACAACTACATTCCTGCCCTTCCCCTTGCGCACATGCCAACACCAAAGTTCTAAATTCTGCATCTCCAAACGAATGAATGCGTGGTCTAGGGGTGGTAGCATAAATGAAAATTCTCATGCATAGGGTGGAAACTATGAGTGATTCGGCTCATTGTGAAGATTCTGAAGATGGAAATCAAAGCTGTTAGCGATTTTCATGAGGAGATAGTGAGGAGGATAATCGTCGCAGAGATATTTAGTTATTTGGCTTATTGTAGGTTATTCTTCAGGGAAAGGGACGCTTGCAAAAAAAAGATGACATCAAATCAAAAGCAACTATATTCTTGCCCTTCTCCTTATGTACATGCCGACACCAAAGTTCTAAATTCTGCGTCTCCAAACGACTGAACGCGTGATCTAGGGGTAGTAGCAAAATAAAATTTTTAATGCATAGAGTGAAAACAATGAATGAATGTTTTGGCTCATTGTGAAGATCCGAAAGACTTGAAATGGAAGCTATTAGCGATATTTATGAGGAGATAGTGAGGAGGATCATCGTCGCGGAGATATTTAGTTATTTGGCTTAGTGTAGGTTATTCTACAGGGAGAGGGACGCTTGCAAACACAGGGTGACATCAAATCAAAAGCAGCTATATTCCTGCCCTTCTCCTTATGTACATGCCGACACCAAAGTTCTAAATTCTGCGTCTCCAAACGACTGAACGCGTGATCTAGGGGTAGTAGCACAAATGAAATTTTTCATGCATAGAGTGAAAACATTGAAAGAATGTTTTGGCTCATTGTGAAGATCCGAAAAATTTGAAATGGAAGCTATTAGCGATATTCATGAGGAGATAGTGAGAAGGATAATCGTTGCAGAGATTGTTGAAGTAATATTTGGAAGTAAATGAGAGATATATACTGAACTGGTCACTGAAAAAAATACTACAATTTAAAAAAATAATTACAATTAAAATGTAATTAATAAATGTATTATCACAGTAATAATTTTTTTAAAAAACATAGAATTAAATATTTTGCTTTTGGAGCTTTAATGTTTGTTATTGGAGGCATAAATTGAAAAGACTACTTACAATTTGATTGTTACAAGACTGAAGTTGATTAGATGTTTCTCATTGTAATTGTAAAACATAACTGTTAAATTTATCACAAAAAAATACGGTGCATAAAATATGCTTTAGTTGAGTTAGATTAATGACCTCCTTCGCAACTTCTCGAGGACTTTTTTGGAAACAGTCCCAGTTATTTTGAGCCTTCGTCAGATAACGAGGACAAAATCTTATCCAGCACCTCTTTGTCCAAATTTGTACACAAATTAGAAGGAGGGAATTTTACCCTGCGAACTTTTGATGAAACTTCACGTCAACCTCACGACCCCCCCAGTCTAGAAATTTCTTACCAGGCACTGAGGTAGAATATAATACTCAACTTAAAAGTGCACTAAAATTCATGTTAATAAATGATAACCTGAAAATTGTTCCTCAGCCAATTTCACTATTTTCTCCTTACTAAGAATTTCTTTTTTTGGGACCAAGTAAGTTTCGATCAGTATTCGAGCATTTATAATAAAGCCATAATTAACATTATTTAAATTTATTTGAACATGTAGGATATCACTGGATGATTAAGATTGTTTGAGTGGTTGGTGTTTTTTTAAAGGTGCAGAAGCTATCTTTGTCCGTGCTGCACCAATCAAGGGCAATTAAAAGGAATGATTATCGGACCAAGTGAAGTCATCGACATCCAAATTGAACCAACGTTGTAAATTCACTTTTCCAGCTCTACAAGGCTTGTGATTAAAAATCACCCAGTTCACGCATTCCGTTCCAACACTTGACCATCGGTAAATGCCAAATATTTGCTGCACGTTCTTTGTTGCAAGCAAGTCAAATGGTCAGTTTGTCAGCAATGTAAGTTTCTGAATGATGAACTTTAAATTGTCTGCTTTTGAAAATCTTTATAATAAGGTTGTGAATTGTACACAATTTCTATAAAGTTTGGACGAAATCATAATACTAGGAGGACTGTGATAAAATTACGAACTTCAAGCACTTAATTTATCTAGTTAGGGAGATTTTCAATGGAGGCGGTAAGCCGAAGGTGTCGATTTTGTTTAAGCACGGTTAACTTTCTAAAGTACGAGTAGTACAAACCAAGTATGTATTTAATTACGAATTCAAAAATTGGATTCGAATTGCATGTGAGTTCAGTTCAGTGCTTAACTCTTTCAAGTCCAGTACATTTGGTTAAAAACTGCCTTTTCAAACCTAAAACTTATCGACAAGTGCAAGGCATTTTTTTGTGGACCGCATTGGTATAGAGTTTCAAGGTTTGAAACCCGATTCCACCAAAGAACTTCTGTGTATATGGGTATGGTACACGTTAAATACAACGTCCAAATGTCAAACGTCCTTCATTTTGTGTGGCATGGAAGTATCTTCTCAGTGCCGTCAGTGACATCTGACCATGGTTCAGAAGGACGAGTTCCTTCCCAAAATAGCCTTTGTAACGTTAAAACGTTAATGTAACTACAGGACGTTAATGTAAATAAACTAAAATTCAAACGTTAGTACAAAGATTATACCACTGAAACATAAATTGAAGGGTGGTACATAATATGTACCAACAGGCTCCATAGAGTTAACTGTACGAAACCTAAAAACGAATTTTTACACTTTATTTATCTATGATTAAAATCTTTTACACCGGATATCTTTTTTTACAAGTGGACGTTCCCTTTTGAAATGTAAACGTTCGAACCACTTGCTGTCCGCCGTTTAGAGGGAAAAAAGACAGAAATGGTAAGGGAGAAAAGCAGTTGACTCAATTCCTGTACTTTTAGAGGTCGTAAAATTCCGCTCTCCTTTATCACGATTGGCCTCTACGTCAGACCGCCTCGGACGGACGACTCACTCGATGCTGACCTCTAAAACTCGGCCAACGTTCATTCTTGTGGTTGTAGCCACAAGACCAGAAAAGGAGAAGAGAATGCTATCAATAGCTGCTAACAAAATATTGAGAATCCTGTCTGTTAGCATGGTTGTAAATCTGTTGCCTGTTACTTCAACACGAAAAATATTAACACAGAATATTTATATAAAATCAAAATGTTAAAAAACTAGCTGAAAAATTAAAATGGCAGGATTTAATGATATTATCTGAAAAGAAACATTTATACAACAATTTTGTTCGCAAACACAAATTTAAAAAACTTAAACCTATTTATGATTCTTAAAAGATCATTCTTATTAGTTAAACGTTCAGTTTAAAGAAGAAATTCAGAAGTTTCCCATTTCACACTAAGCAATATATCTTTCTTTTTTTTAATTTCTGAGTAATTGATTGGTAATTAATAGAAAATATTTTTAGAAAAAAAGATTAAATTTGAATATTTTTATTTTTAGTACTTAAATATTACATTCTAAAATTATACAAAACATGTTAGTAAAGAAAAGTGCTCTAAATATGTTTTGAAAATAACCATATGAAATAAAACACCAAATTCCCGAAAAATGATAATCTATGTTTAGTTTAATTAGATTAACCTTCAGATTTGTAGCTAAGCAAGGAATATTTTGGGGCAGATCTCCTAGTTTTTAATAGTGTCCAGATGACGAGGACGACACATGAGTCAGCGTCTCACTCTCAAAAACAAAACTCAAAAATAAATAAATAAATAAAATTTAAAAAAGAAAACGTCAACCCGTGAACTAGGTTCATATACAATATTTCTTAGAATGAAATCTCGAACTTCCAATCTTCCAATTCCGAAGTTCCAACTGTACCACTAGGTCGACGCGGCTCCCAATAATTATCTAGCTAATTATTGGGATTAATAATTATTAGGATTGATAATTATCTAGAAAAAAAATTTCTAATTTTGATGAAAAATATCTGTGAAACGGTTTTTTCCCCTCGAAATTGATAAAATACAAATAGATGAACACTGAATGGCTGTAAATATTTAAAAGTAATGATAGTTATTGAAAACCCTTCACTTGATAAAATATAATATATCACACATTACTTTTGACTAAAACAATACTATTCCAAGAGTCAGAAACTCTAAAGAAAGCACGGGGCATGACTTTATCGTTTTCAATTTGAAATATTCCAATATCTTATTTGAATAATCCTACTCTGAATACAGAAGGGGAAAAATCATTGATTTATATTTTCCCTCTAAAGGTATATGCATATACCCTTATTCTAGGCATAATAAACTTCTTCCACAAATAGACAGGCCTACCCTTAGAAAATTTAAATTATAACAAAGCAAACGTCCCTGCTTCTTACCGCATATATCTCACAGCCATCCATTCAATTTCTCGGAGGCTCTTCAAAATATGCAAGAGAGATATTGGCTGTAGTCATACCTGCCTACTTTAATATGCATGTTATGCGGGTACAACGATTGCTTCTTCATTCGAAAAATGTCAAACATTTTATTGTTCTTTCAGGAGGATCTTTCTCTTATCAGTCAGCCATGATGCATGATAGGCAAGCCAGCTTCGCGTCTTTGGCCTGCCATGCAAACAGACGGGGGGAAATTGGGAGAAGACCTTGAGGAGTCCTTATGCAGAGATCACATTTTGCAAAGATTCTGATGGTTAGTGCTGATAAAGTTATTTACTGGTAAAGCATTTTTATAGTGAATCGAAGAGCATTACGAACTTGTACGACGGAAGATGAAGGCACTTTGATATAAAACATTAATACACTTTCGGAAATTATTTTCTACGACTAAGGAAAGTAGAAATGGAAAAATGTAGCCGATAATTAATTTTATTTTGCCGATTATTTTGTCTCTGTGCAGGTATTTGCTGAACTTTCAGATAATTTAACTGATTTTAACCACTAAAACTAAACCTTTATATTTTTAAAAACATTTACTGATATTGCTGATAGAGTCGTTTACTGGTAAAGCCTTTTATAGTGAATCTCAAAGTGCTTTACGAACTGGTATGGGAGGCGATGAAGACACTTTGATATAACACAGTAAATAAACTTTGGAAAATTATTTTTTCAAGCATAAAGAAGGCAGAAATCTAAAAATGAAACCGCTAATTAATTACAACTTTATTTTGCTATTTTGCCAATTGTTTCGTCTCTGAACATGCACTTGTTATTTGATTTTAATTAATAATACTAAACATTTGTATTAAAAAACATTCACTGTGTATTATTACATGATTTTCTTATCTTCGTGCTTTTTCGTTTGTCAATTTCATGTTTACAAATACTGAATTTTGCAATCGATTTTCGTTCATCTGCAGATATATTAGAAATCTGAAATTTCGTGCAGTTGTGTTTTCGATGACAACACAGGAATTTAATATTTTCCTGACTTAACTTGTTAATTGATTAATTTGAATTAGAATTTGATTCCATACGGGAGACGCCATCTGTCAGTGAATTTGAGAAAAATTAATTACAAGATTCCATAACACATCTAATGATTAATTATGAAATATGTTGAATATTATAAATTAAGAAGTCTTTTCTAATCAGAAATATGGAGTCCAAAATAGAATCGTAAAAGTGTGAGGCGCTGTAAACAATACTATACTGAAATTAAGTAACAATGAACATTCCTAAACATTAATTGAAATTAAATTATAAATGTGATTAAAATTCCGTTTCCTTAAATTATTTCTACCAGCGCCTCATGCTTTTAATACTTTGTTTTGGCCGTTATGTTTCCGAAAAAAATTAACCTTCTACTTTTTTAGTACACAAATAAAACCGAGTTTAAAAAGCCTTATTTTTTTAGTTTTAAAAAGTATTATTTGCTTAGAGCAGCATACCTATTTATTACTTTTGAGCCCTAAGAACCACCCCCAAGTTATACGAAGCATTTCTTGCACACAGGGCAAAGATTTTTTAACTTTTTCGAATCTTGACCCTCTGTAAAGTGGGGAAATAAATTTCCCGACTCCGCCACAACCACAAAGACGGAAAATAAATAAGGAAATGAGGTATTTAATGAAAACTAAACAAATTTATTTTAAAATTACAATATAGGAAATGTTAATGAAATAGTTTAAGACAAAACTCCTTGCGCTGCTCAGGTGTCATTTAGTTCCTCACATGAATTGAAATAACAATAAATGTGTTAAACAGGAAAAATCATCTAATTAGGAGAATTAAGTAAATTCGTAGGTCCGAAGGGGGAGGGGTGTTAATTGTAGGTAGTGACCCCAAAAGAGGTCACGCAGAAAATATTAGATTCGAAAAGGAAGTCACAAGGAAGTTATAGCCATTTATATAATAGGTGAAATTGTTTTAAATCCCCCTGTATTTATATTTTAATGAAAAAATTATATGTGATGAACAGAATTTAAGTAGAAAATCTGAAACTGCTCGCATTTCCCCAAGAGACAAGATACACGTGCACGACAAACCAAAGGAATGAATTAATTTACTGTAAATCCAACTGCTCCAGTTCTTTCATTCTTTCTCCACCAACTAAGAGGATTTATGGTGCTGAAAATTGCTACGTGTGCTTTCGCATTCTTCGTCCTTCTTTTTAAAAGAGTACGCCTTTCCTCACATGTTTATTTCTACGACTCCTTTTTTTCCCTCCTTTCCAATCCCCAAAAATGTGCGCAAATCCCTAAAAGGCTTATAGTTCCATTAAACATTAGGTTTTGGCCTGAAAACACGGTTGCATAAATCAGGCTCTGTCCGAATGATTTAGCAAAGACGGTGGAGAGGAGGGAGAGGAGAGAGTGAGTTGATGCGAGGATAACAGTTTTTGTGTTCCTTTTGTAGTCTCAAACAAATGTGTCCGTCTGTCGGTCGGGATTTGGAAACGAACGATCTTGGCCGTCATTATTGATTTTTTTTCTCAAACTGTCGCCCCTCCCCCTTTCCTCACAGGTCTTCAAAATATTTTCTTTGATCCCTTTAAAAGTTCCGAATAAGAAAAACACCCCAACGAAAGAAGTTTTGAAAAATGGGAATATTTTTGGTATTTCCATGAACCTACCACATTCGCCGCTTTGAACCACCTGAATTTTCCTACAGAAGTAAGCCTGTACCTTTGTGATGATGTTCCCCAGGTAAATGTCCTCTTTTAGAGGACTGTTCTTCAGGGATTGAAGTATTCCAGCATCTTATAGTGCAACATTTAGAAGTCCTGGAAGGGATTCCTTTGACGTACATGAAATTCCTCCCCTGCTTTTCTCTATCGATGATAGTACCGTATATTAACCTGCTGAAATTTAAAACAATATTACACTATCCTAAATATCGTCTCAAGATAAAAAAAAAAACACCGTCTAAGTGCAAATATTTATTAAAAATTCAACAGTTTTCATTTAAAATGAGCTTACATTAAAATTTTACAAATTCTATTATTTCTCTAAAATCAAAATTTTTACTGTTGCATCATTTTAGTGCAAGTTAATAATCTCATTAGCCTAAGTTTATTAACTGGAATTATTTTTTTGATTGATTCACTTATTAAATTAGTATTCCATCCTCAATCTAGATGAAAGCTATTGGATATGGATCTCGTGATTTTGTACCATGGTTAGAATAATAAAATTGCACCTGAACCACCGTTCCATCCTCCGAAATTCCACGCCATGCTCAGATGAGGACCTATGATCCCCGAGAACAGGTGTGATTTGTACAAAGTCCTTCTTTACGACCTCGAACTTGAAATTCTTCCATTTGAAAGTAAGGACTTACCCACCAGTTCTTTCTAGTCTAAGGGAAAGATTTATAAAAAAAAATTACTTTAATTACATTGTTACGATAATTTTTCAAAAACAGATCCAATAGAAAATCTTTAGATAGTAATTGATCTTTTTGAAAAGACCCTTATGGAAAAATTAATGACAATTAATAGCTTTCGTAAAGACGCGTTGTGAAGCTATGTGATGGTTATTTAGAGTAGACGTCGTAAGTTGAACACTAGTCTGATGATGAGGAAGTCACTTCAACCAGCGCCTTAAACTGCCAACAACAACAACGCGAGGACGTTTGGCTCCCGACGAGATATGAATTGAGAGTTATGCTTACATCAATGGCAGATTTATGGTGGATAGATAAGGCCTGTCGATATAGAAACTTACAAGGCCACTGCGAATCTTCAATTAAAGCCAAACTCCTCTTCCAAAGTAAATTTCTGGTAAGAAAATGAGTTATAAATTAATATAATCCTAATAATGCTTTGTACTGAATTATTATTTTTAATCATGAGTGTGGCGACTTAAAATCAAACAGCATACCCATGATAAGAACAAAAATCATGAAATAAAATAAATTTCCTCAATAAAATACCCAGATGAAAAAACTAATGTGAAATGAATATCCTCATAGGTAATTTAATAAATCTATTTAACCTGGTACTAATTCCTCTTTCTCTAGCATATCTGTTCAACTCTATGAGTCAAGGACTCATAAAAAAGGGAGACGTGGAGTCTTACGTTTACCAAAGGGATCCAACCTTGGGAACTCTTAGTATCACCCGAAGCCCGACTTAGCTTAAATATATAGGATTGCCTTCCTAGAGGACTTTCAGGAGAAGATGACCCCTATCTGCATTTCTCTTGGAGAAAAATCTTCAGCAGCCAGCCCGACCGGCAATTCATTGCAATTGTGTCTCCCAACATTTAAAGGAAGCTATCTAAAAACCGAACCAGAGGATAGAACTCACAACTTTCTTCCTCCTCAACCATGCCATGCCTTAACCTATGAGGCTAATGGTGGACTTCCAATTCGGCCTTCAGCTCTTGGGCTCTCTACTTAGATCTCGATTTCTTAATTCTGAAAGAATTTATAGTTTAGGTATATATAATTCATGTTGGATTGGTATTTTCCAGGATATCCAAAACTATTTGAGATACATTGAGCAAGTTTTCTGAAGTGCTTTACATAAAATAAAAAACATTATAAACCGATTTCCACAGAATAAAGCTTGTCATGTTAATGTTTGGAATGAAATTGGACCTGATTGCTTTAAGTTTATGGTTGCACAGAAGAAATATCAGTTGTCCGATTTTCGTAGAAAGGGGTCTGATCTTGTATAAAATCATGAATCATACATAAAAAAATCTTAAGAGCGAGTTGTTAAAAGAATTGTGGTTGCTATACAACAGCCTTGGCTTGTGTAATAGCAAACTCTGCAATAGATAGGTTGAACTATTTTCCTAATTTGGAAAGAAACTTTGTTATCCTCATAATTTATTATTCTTTAACTCTTTCAATTCTGAAAAGCCCCAAACGTCCGTTCAACCAGAAAACGACGGGCTTCTAAAGCGTCCAAACATTCATGCGAAATTTCAACTTCTGTTACTTAAGTTTGATTGAATGAATATCCGAGATGTGTGCTTAGTTCGTTAAAGTGACTCATCCAGATGAGTTAGGGGGGCAGGCAGATCTATTTTAGAACTCTCATTCCAGCCGAATTCATTTTCTTGTAATGCAACTCCCTAATAGCCATCATAAACCCCTATAATCCTCTATTAATTCAAGCTATCATTGAGATTGTTGAAGGGGATAGGGAATATCTCTTATCTTTGACGGAGGAAATAGGACGTTCCAATATTCTGAGGTCTCTTGAATTAAGGTCTTAGGAATCAGAAGGATGCATTAAACTTTTTCATGTATGAACTTGAATGGGCAATCCTTCGGTTAACATGGATTAATATTCGTTTTTTAAGCCACACTAGGGCTATCCTATCCCTCAACACCTCGAAATGGGAGGAACGTTTAAAATTCTTGAAAGTGACTCTTGACCCAATGTCTTACCCTCCGGACTCGGATGCCACATCACTCTAAAATTTTATCATTAACGGCACCATATATATATGTATATGTATATATATATATATATATATATATATATGGTGCCGATAATGATAAATTTTTCAGGGGAACTAGCGTCGGACAGCACAAGCCGAAACCACCATGGCAGGGCAAGAGCGGACCCGGGCGCCCGGGGTCAACCAAGACCCACCACCGCCCAGCCAGGATTTATTTGTCAAATTAGTTTACAATCATTGCCCTGAACAGAGGCGGTAAATTAACAACAGAGCTGGGTGCTGAAATTGCAATAGTTCGACCCACATTGGTGGGGAGATGTCAGATATCATGAGGACCAATTCCACACACACAAGAATTATATCCAGTAGAATTTTATGCAGAACCCCTGATCGTTCGATTTTCAAGCCAAGAATCTAATGCTATATCAGTCCGGTCCATTTGTAATTCTTGCGGAAAGCAGAAAGTTTTTAAATTGATAAAAGAATTTTTTTTTTTAAATTGCAAAATTTACACCTTTATGTTAATGCTTTTTTTACCAAACATATGGTCTTTTTTTCTTTAGTTAATGGCACTTCAATCAGAATTCTCTAAACAATGTTTATCTTATTAGTCGAATTAATCTTATCAGTCTTATTAGTCGAATTAATCTTATCAGTCTTATTAGTCGAATTAATCTTATCAGTCTTATTTCTCTTTAAAAGTCATACAGCAACAAAATCATTATTTTTAAATGATTCATTTCATTAACAAAATTTCAAGTAGTGACTACCAATTTCATTAATAAAGGAAAATAATGTTTCTTAAAGCATAAATTTCATCTGTTGTCATTTGTCCTTATAATAAATGATTTTAAAAGAGATTTACAACCTGTTGGATAAGGCCTGCGCGTGAAAACGTGATAAAATAGATGGAAATTTTAAAAAAAATCTTATTACTTAGACCAAAATAGAAATTACTCCGTTAATAAAAGATAATATTTTCGTCTATATAAAAAATTAATAAATTTTAAAAAAGTTATTTTTATGTACAAACTATTTTAAATTCCAAATTTCAGAGAAAATGAGACGAAATTTTTTAAAAAATAGGCTGGATTAAAATTAATGCAAGTTGTTCAGTCCCAAACACTGTAAAAATCATTTTGTTTGGTTTAGCTTAGTTATATTAACGTACCGTTTTGAAGCAA
Organism: Araneus ventricosus; assembly: GCA_013235015.1. Lineage (NCBI taxonomy): Eukaryota > Metazoa > Arthropoda > Arachnida > Araneae > Araneidae > Araneus > Araneus ventricosus. The sequence continues at coordinate 1,750,475 of BGPR01000077.1, forward strand.
GATTAACTAGAAAGTTCAGAGCCAGTGGCAATAAATTAAAGTCGTTTCATTTAGACACTGCCAAATCTTTCGGAATCAGAGCACATTAAAAAAAAACAATGATTATTTTAGTTAGTCCAGTTTGGTTTTTAGTTAGTGCAACTTGGGCTTTTGGAAAACTTAGGTCCAGTTTGCAGCATAACATCGCTTTGACCCCCTGAATTTTCCTACAGAAGTAAGCTTGTACCTTTGTGATGATGTTCCCTAGGTAAATGTCCTCTTTTAGAGGACTGTTCTTCAGGGAGGGAAGTATTCCAGCATCTTATAGTGCAACATTTAGAAGTGCTGGAAAGGATTCCTTTGACGTACCTGAAATTTCTCCCTATTTCTCCCGCTGTAGAAGTTTCCTTCGGGGTGCAGAGAACGGTCCTCGTAGTTTTGAAACGTGGTTTGTTGATTCAAGAGACAGAGCCGAAACTCCACTCTCCAAACTTCCACACCACATTAACAAGAATGGGTCTCGAAGCCCCGATCCTCCAGTCTCAAAGTGGAGATTCTGTTACTAGTAGCTTCAGTTCTCAAAGACCAAAAGAGGTTCCATAAAAGCTTGGAATGTTTTTAACGAACTTTTCCAGAATTTTTAAATAAAAAATTAGAATTCTGTTGACTTTTGATAAACATTTTTGAATTTCATTTTGGAATTTTATGAAAAATATTGTATTATTCATAAATTTCAAATAAAAAATCATCTTTACTTAGTATAAAGTATTAAATACATATCAATTATAAAATATTTTAATTCGTTCCTTTTCTTGTATTATTTCTTATACGCCACAATTAAAAAATAAAACATAATTAAAAAAGGACCCACTGATTGCATGTCCTTCTCATTAATTGCGTTTTTTCAGATCTTAAATCTAATTATAGATTTATCACTGGATAGTACAAACCTCAGTCTGGAACTTAATTAATTTTTTAATAAAATAATTTATTTCATAATCTTTGAACTTCATTGATGTTTAATATTATAAAAAATATTTTTTCAGAACTTCACAAAGCACTCTTTTGATTAAAATATGATTAATTTAAATGTATGATGAAATATTAAATATCATTTCATTAACGTTTATTGTTTTAGTCTAGGAAAAATTGAACTGATTCAGTCTTGAGCTTTTTTTCCTGTGTTATATTGTAAGATGCAAATGTTTCTACATTTATAAAAGATATGAAGTTATCTCTTCTGTCATAAGAGATAAAGTTTGACTATCTAAAAACGCCTAATCCTATTTGAGAGAAAATTTAAGATTATTACAGAAATATATTTAAATGAAAATAATTTTAAAACGAGGAAAAATTGTCGCCTAATTTTTTTTACAGTTGTAATAAAAAAATTGATAAATAAATATTTGCAGTGGTAATCAAATGTTTTCAATTTTTCTTTTTTGCTGTGCAGTTTGAATTCGTTAATATATAGAAACAATTAAGTAGAATTAAAATATTTACGATGCAAAATAAGAGTGATTACAATTTCTGGGTAATGATTCTCACTGTCAAACTGTTTAAAGGGGATATTTCTTATAATTTTAGATCTGTAATGTTAGCAAGCATTGGTTTTGTACCATGAATATAGAAAAATCTTTCAGCAGCTATCTTTCAATGTCACATAGATTCATAGCTCATGATCGTGCTCTCTCTCATTCGCTGTTGAATGAGTGATGAGTATGATAGCTTATAACAGTCGCAGTTGCATTTTAAGGTTAAATGCAGCATGAAAATTATCTTAAAAAATTCTTTAAACATCTGCATTTGATCGAATGTGCATTATTCCGCAATTTAGCAATCTAACAGAAAAAGTTTCCAAAATGCCAAAATTTGGCCTGCTGTCTAAAATTCTAAAGTTAGACAAAATTATATTTAGTACATCACCTGCTGCGTACATTTTTGCTTTCATCTTTAAACAAGTTGTGTTTATATTTATAATAACTAGAAAATTTTTATAAAAAAGTAATTTTATTACAATTAATTATTTGACTAATCGTCTAGCAATTTAAAGTTAATCAAGTTTTTATATGAATATTTTATATCCTGTTTCTGCATTTTCTTCATACATATAAATATATGTATCTTTGAAAAGGTTTCATTAATTAAATTTAATTTTTTTATTATATTTGAGAATTCCTTGTGATAATTTTCTTTATAATGTTGCAGAGGTCAATTGTTGCGTTGTGAAATTGATTACATTCATGTAAATACTTTAGTTTAAATTTTATTTTAGGTAACTTTTAAAGTTTTATTTTTTCTGAGGTTTTGATTTTCATCCCAAATTTCTGAGTTTGATCAAGGAAAACTTGATCAAACTCAGAAGTATTGATTAGGCACTGAGCACCTAAATCAAAGACTGTTCTTCAACGTCTTCCCTCACCATTACGAGATGACTTTTTTCCCTCCCACTAAATGTTTATCTTGAAATTCAAATTTTAAGGAGTTTTCTTCCTCCTAGTCTGTGCAGCAGAAAACAGAGAACGCATATTATTAAGACGTCCCCAACTGGTGAATGCATTAGATGTGCATGTAAGAACGGAATTTCTCTACTCCCTCCCCTCTTTTTTTATCTTTCCTCTCTGTCTAGGAATACATTTAGAAAAGAAGTTCGAAATTCCATTTGGCGAAATCCCGAAGGTAGAATCCTGGTATACAAATGACCCCCTCTTGTGCTGCTCGAAGATAATGCCATGCACCGAAAGAAGCAGACAAAAAACTTCTTTTTCTTGCCCAAAAAAATAATGTATTCTTCCTTTCCTTCCCTTTATTCGAATCACTTAAATAACTAAAAACAAATACAAAAAATGCTAGAGAGTGCATTGATTCATTGTTATCCATTTAAAGTAGTTTCTTCTCTGACTTTGCTTCCAGGACTACACTTTAGGGACTAATAAAACAAAAATGATGAAAAAGCCCTAAAAAGGAGCGAGCGGGCCTGAAACAATATGCATGCGATTTTTCCTCATTAGCCGTGGAAGGAGAAAAAGGGGGTATCTTTCCACCCCCTCGAATAATTTATCCCAGGTAGCACTGCTGCAAAAAGGGGCCGTCACTGTTAAGTTGGTATGCAAATTTCTGCCTGGCTCTGCCAATCAAGGGGCGTGGTTTCCCCCGCCCTCATCCAGTGTCAGCCTATCACTGCGCCATCATTTCAACCACAGAGACTATTGATCGGTCGCTCCCTTGCATAGGAGGCACTCTTATGCATCTCCTCTTCCCCGCATCCCCACCCCCGCTTCTCTCTAACAAGGACTTCTCCCTCTTTTCTTTAAGCATCTCCTCCACAATCCGCGACAATGGCGGGCTTTTGCTCTTGCGCTTCTTTTTACTCCGCGTCCTCTTCCTTCCTCTTAAAATCACGTCGTCCGAGTGAGTAGCGGACGCCATGGAGATTTTCTTTAACACAGTCTCCATCTTCCGTTCATCAATTAACCTTTACTGTTTTTAGCGTGAAATTTAAAAGACAGATAACTAATTTCTTTAATTAGAACTTAATGAATACTAAAAGATAGAAATTTATGAATGTGCCATGGAGAATTTTTTTTGGAAGGGACTTTAAAATAATTTTGATCTTCCATTCATCAATTAATCTTAGTTATTTTCAAAATAGCAGCTACAAGATGAATAACTGATTCCATTAACAGAGAACAAACGAATTAGAAAACGGAGAAAATAAGGCTGGTGCAATGGAAAATATTTTTTACGGTGGATGGGTTAATTTTAAGGTTTTTTCGATCTTCTGTTCACCAATTAATCTTGAATACATATAAAATTTATAAAATGGAAATTACAAGATAAATAATTATATCATCAATTTTGAACTAATGAATTCGAAAATGGAGAACCTTATACAGCCTCCATAAAGAATTTTTCTTGGCAGGGACGGGGGGGCCGCCTTGAGTTTAAAATATTTTTGTCCTTCTTTAATTATTAATCTTGGCTATTTTTTAATCAAAATTACGGATGTATCCGATCAAATGCATGATAAAATTATTAACTGTAAGAATTTACATCACACGGAGTCTTGTTGAGACATTTATTATTCATGTAATTTAATTGTATTCATTAATTTAAAATCATTAGTTTTTTTTTAATCACTTCATATTTTTCAACGAGAATAATTTTTTAGACCTTCCATAGCTTAAAGTCAGATTTCTAAAATTCTCTTTATTTAGTGTTTGTTATTTCACAGGCTAATTTAATCGGTAATTAATTTAAATTAAACATTGTTGTCTTCTTATATATGACGTCCTTCCCGACACTTTCTAATCATTTATTCTATTTTAAGAATGAAATATTTATGTTTAAAGTAAAGGAAATTAAAAATAGTGTTGGAATTTAATTAAGAGTAATTAATTATAGAATTAAACAGTGAATGAAAAGTTAAGTCTATAGACAAAATATTTTAAAATTTGGGTTGCATTAATAAAAGGATTTCTTTCATTAATCAAATGGTACCAAACACCTAAAAGTTTTGTCGAGAATATTCAATATATCTTTTATGCAAATCATAGGAAAGTAACAGATAATAATTTGTCGTTCGCTCTGTTGAGAATTTACTAAATTCTTATGGAAAGAAAGAGAGTAAATATCTCTTGAATTTATATTTTATGAAACATTTTCATTAAAATGCTTATTTACAGTAATTTTATTCAAATTCCAGACTTAATTTTCTTTAATATGTTTTGTGGCATCCTTTGAAGCTCACTTTTTTTTATTTCAACTGAACTAATTATAAATTTGAGAATCCTTTATTATTTTGTGTTATAATAAAGTGCCAATATATGATAGACTATGCGTTATGACAATGGGACGCAATTAATGATAGATGTGACACTGAAACTTTCTGCTTACAACGTTTCACGAACTAGTTTTATTTATCCCAAATATATCTCAGAAAATTCTCAATCCTCAAAATATTCTCTAAATTTGTTGCATTTTCTGATTCTCTTAGAATTCTCATTAAAATTATAATACAAATTAGGACAGAACGACGTGATATTGAATTATTATTCATGTCATGAGTAGTTTTATACATAGGGGAAATTTTGATCCTGCAACAAAATTATGATGTTCGTCGTCTAATTTTTTGTGTCATAAGCATCCAATTTTTTTATATAATATTAGCTGCATGTAGAGACATGGACATGCTAAATAAAATCTCTACAATTGCTGATTTCGTACTTTTCGATACAGTGGACTGTGTGTAAGATGCGTAAAATATAACTTATAAAAAAATCACACTCAAATTTTTTAAAAAGATTTTAAAAAATCTGGGCTTTATTGGGATCAAAATGTTTTCAGAGAAATCTTATTTAGTCACGAATTTCTTAAATATATTTAAAATTCTTATTTGAATATTTTAAATATTCAGCGAAATATATATTCTCAAAAAATTAAATACGGAATTGCTAGTTTGCAATTTCAACAGCTATTAAGTCCTTTTGATGACTCAAATATGGTATTGAAAATATAAAAAAACACACTTCTAAGTTTCCATATCACACAGGTATTATTCATCCATTTTCTTAAATTTGCTGTGAAATCGATAAAAACATACAGAAGTCCTAAAAGAAGTAAGAAAAGTTACAAAAGTTTAATACAATTGATCTAAAAATCAATTAAAGAACGTCTTGATTATTTAAGTGAAAATCTGATTATATTAATTTTTCAGTTATTTATCATGTTTGCTTTCTTTTCAATCTTAAAAGAAATCCGTTAACGCCGAAATTAATTTAATGCATAGATTTCTATTAATTTCTATTAAAACATCAAGATTAAAACAATTGAGAAGTAAAATTAAATTCTGAAAAAATTCCTCTTTTATATGTGTGTGTGTGTGTGTGTGTCCACAGCCACGCTGCTATATTAATTGTTGAAAACTCCATATATGGATTGCCTTTTTTCAATACTTTTAATAACAACAGAGTTTTTTACATATTGACATAAATGTTTAAATTTAATTTTTGTTCATGGTATCTATAGTATTTTCAATTCTTTAGATTTTGTTTTAGATTTGGTTGTATTGTTTAAATTGTGAATTTTTAGTATAGGATTGGCTTCATGATATGTCTTGTTTACTTTGTTTATGTAAGATCATATAGAACAAGTTATATATATATATATTCCTTGCATTACCTCAAAATTAAATGAAAGGAAAAATCCAAAATTTCAAAATGACGACACTCTGAATCCAAATTCTGGTAAACTGATGGTATACACCCGTGGAAATTTGTTTAAGAGTTTATGAATATCTACTGATTTGGTAGGTAAAGCAAAAAAAGAAACAATGGAATGTATTTGAATTAGCCACGGAAGTGAAATGTAACTGTCCAACAAAAAGGACGCTGGGCATTAACGGGTTAAATTGAAACCTTCTTGGTTAGGCATGAGTGTAAGGTCACAGTAGCCAGATATTGGCGGATTTAAGTCCCAGTTCCGTCTGGCAAACGCGGCTCTTGCTTGTGAAACTTTTGGTGGCCTGGAGAAAGGATCTAATTCTATGACCTTGGGTTTGTATCCCGATTAAATCGAATGTCTAACAATTCTATGGGAATGGAAAAGTTCATCCTTTCCTTACAGGCGATTAAGATGGCGTACAGGCTGAGTTTTTTCCCTCTGCGAACGGGTTGAAACAGATGCTGAACTATCAAACCGTCGGGGTCTCCCTCCTTCCAATCAAGGAGCTAATCTGCCTGTCCTCTAATCACTCTGAGGACAGTTTTGCTTGTTTCTCATAGTTTGTTACCCTATGTGTGATAAGTAGGTTTGTTGCTAACGAGGGAAGGTAACAATACATAGCCTCATATGTGCTTGAAAGAGACCGCACATATTATCTTCAGTGACCTGGACATGGGGAGAGCTCTTTTCTATTCTACACCAGAATTATTCTTTTCAAAAGCCTTTTTGTCCAAATCTATGGTGATTCACGTGCCTTCTGTGGATAACAAAGATTAAAAATTACGATAACTGTCCCAAAATAGCCCTCGTGATGCTTCAAAAGAGGATATTAATATAACTAAACTAAATTTAAATAGACATCTGACAGTGGCTTAAAATTATAAAGAAGCATCTCTTATAGGTTTCAGTGAAGTAAGAAAGCAAATCATTAATTCAGAAGTTCAAATAAGAAATTAATATGGATTAAGTTCACACTGAAGATGAATTCGCATTTTGAAACCACCAATCCGAAATAAGAAATTTAATACTTAATTTAAAATATATTCAAAAAAAATTATATACTTACATTATAAAAATAAATCTATCAGTATTCCTTTAACACAAGATTTGTCCAGATAGTTTCCGAAATATTATTATCCACTGAATATATTTCTAACACAAAATATTTCACAGTTCATGTTTATCTTCGTTAAATAAGGTAAATGACACAGGATATATGTTGGATATATCCTGTGTATCTTGTACCCAATAAGTTAGTGTAATTGGATTTTTAATGAGTTAAATTCATGTTCATATGATACACATCAAGTGTGATAAGCCGATTCAATTTTTGAATCCACTGCGCATATTACAAGGAAAAGAAAATTGCGCCTTCAGAGTTCTGCAAATGGCTACGTGCAGTAAGTTGTTAGTCAGCATATGCAACTACTTTTATGACGTGCCTGTGACGTCAAATGAATTGATTCCATTCTGCAGTATCGAGGCACAATTACATTGTAAAATCATCTTAAGGATTCCCATTAGTACCAGTTCTAAGACAGCAGCATAGAATAAAGGAATAAAAATATACCCATGTAGATCCTCATGGATCCTGAATAAAATAGACCCCAAAAAATCTCGTTATGAGAAACAGAATAGATAGATGAGGCAAAACGAATAAATTTGTGCATAATGAAATTTATTATTTTACTTCTTCTCATGAATGATTTTATAAACAATTCTTAACAACCTGTAATTATTTGTAGACCTTAGCTCTGCATCAATTGAAGCAATTTTGAAAATGGGCATCATTATCTTCTTTCAGATATGATTATTTTTCCTTAGCAATAATTTCGATATTTTTTCCAAGAGAAACTTAGATCCTTGAAATTTAGGACAAGTGCAATTTTTCTGCAATGACAGATGCAAATGCCCCCAGAAATGGCTTATGCTGCTTTTTTTTTTATTTCTTTCCTTTTTCTGCCAATTTGATATAAATTTTGTTGACCAAAAATTGCTAACAGTTTTAGAATGAAATCATCATGAAATATATGGACATGTTTCATCATTGACGGACTGCGAAGGGAAATGGCATACCAGAAATTTAGTATAACAAACAATTAAATTTTATAGTTAACACCTTTAGGTAAACCCACCTGGTAGAAGTTGCGATTAAATATCAGTGTTATGACCACCTCTGGCCATAGAAGTAAAAGAAAAATATATACCAAAACTATACAACACTGCAATTATTTGCCATTTAGACAGAGGAAACTTAATGGCCTAATCTAATATTACGACTTTTTTTTCCTTCTATATTTATAAGTTAGTAGTTATATTCAATAGGAGAATGGGGACGAAATCGGAGTTTGCAATTTAAACCATCAAATGTTTCTGGAGTTGAGGAAGCAATGCGTTATATAGAATACGACATTGGTCAGAGTACAGGCTTGCAGATGTTCAATTTATCGTCCTCCCTTCACGAGTTCGTCTGTCAGACCGGAAACCACACTTTTTTACAGCATTAGAGAACATTTACGCTTATCATTGTTTGTTATACAACCAGAAATGGTGTGTAATGCTGCGAAAAGTTCGTTTGTGAATTATTGATTTTTAAAATTTTTACTGATCATAAGTTCCCTATACATTCAACCCTATTACAAAACGGTTAATTCGATTAGTATTGTATGGAGGCTCATAAGGCGAAACTAACATGTTTAGCACAATCAAAACAATGTCAAGGAAAAATTCATGCTATATGAGAAATGCTCACGTGTCCTTAGAGATTTCTATGTAAAAACAAAGATGTAAGAATGCTGTGCTGCAAGAGAGCTGGCTCATCATTTACATCGGGTTATAAGAACGCCGTGATGTAGGGCTATTGTCTGAATTACACTGAATTATTGTCTGAAGACAAAGCAGGAGCTCCAGCAAAAAAGCCATGTAGTTGATTTCAAATTAAGTAGGCATTCTTTCAGTAAAAGCACCTTCTTAAATTTCTGAGAAAGATTTTTAAAAATTCCTTTCTGCACTCACACCAGCCGGTTTATCAGCAGTACTTTAGCCATGACGGTTTTTTTGTGCGTGTGTTATTATAGTAATTCTGAAAATGAATTTAAGTTTGCAAACTAGAATGTCTTAAATACTTGATAAATTTATACACAAGTCAATGTTCCTGTAAATTTATTTTTCATACTTGTTATTTATTGACACAATTCGAAAATATGCAGACTAAGGGAATGGCTCAGGTGTATTCCTTGTTATTTCTTCTTGGTTCAAAAGTACTAGGTCCATCACTAGGACCCATGGTGCCCAAGGTAAAAGTCTTTTTAATTACTTGATGTATGTTGACACATAATAAGTCTTTTTCTTTCACTCTAGTCTTTTTGCCTTACAATAAATGTTAACACACTTAGTCTGCATTAAATATATGTAGACTAAGAGAATAGCTCAGATTTATTCCTTGTTATCTCTTCTCGGTTCAAAGGCACTAGTCCATCTCATAATGAATCTTAAAATCGATGTTACTGAGACAAAAAAATTCAATCAATTTGAGTTCAGTATCCAATTAAATCAAAAACATGCATTTTCACCTGTTGAATCCAATATAATATAATATATAATTAACACAAACGAAAAGAAACAGAACTTTTAAAAGGTTTGAATGATTGTCTGCTTTACAAAAGGTAAAACTATTTTTTTTTAAAATGCCTAAATTTTAATTGTTTTTCTGTTTTTAAAAATCGATATCTCATTAAAACAAAAGATTCATAGCGATACATGTTATGTATGAGAATAATGCTTCTTAGCATCAACTGACAGACCGAAAACGTGAAGATAGCACAATCGACTGTCTTAAATACGCATTGCAATTTTCAGGAAAGAAAAAAAACGTTCACAAAAATTGTGGTCCTAAGACCTATTTCTTCTGAAAAAAATATAAACAAGCACGAATTCGAGCGAACATATTTAACAAAGAAAACGTGACTTGTTTTCGGAAAGACCGATAAATCGCCATCTTGTTTTGTCATCTGATTGCAGGTCACTGTAAACTATTCCATTGGGTAATATAATAAAAGAAAAAGCGCTACCCCGGAACAGTTTCACCAACAAATCCCAACGTCGTATGGGCTACCTACGTTATGGCGTTTCGCCAGCACCACAGCAGTTAGAATCATCCCCCCTGCCCCCTTCTAGTTTTTCCTATTAAACTTACCCAACAGCTTGAAGACCCTGTGTGGGTCATTTCAACCGGTCGGAGTTGTCGAAAACTGGCCGATTCAATCAGTTTGAGTATTTTTTTTTCTACATTTTTTTTTATTTTATAGTCGATTGTGTATTCTAACACCCCCCTCGGAACAACGCGCACGCGTCAGGCATACGATAAAAAAAAAGAGTTCTGCCTTGACATCTGTCTAGGTAACTAATGAAGAATACTTTGATGGAAAAAAAGTCGTGGGTTTAATAGAAAAAAAATCAGTTATAAATAGGTCAGCCGAGGATAAAGACCTAAACTTACGTATATACCCATACAACGAATTTTATATCACGGTGGTGCCAATGAACCCTGGGGTGGTTGTACTACCTGGGGGGCGATCAAGACGCTTCCCCACCTGTGGGGAGGGGGTTGTAAAAAACGGAGGCATAAAAGAAATTGGGGTAGTATATGCGTTGTTGCATAAAAAAAGTAAGGCGGCTTGCATAAAAAAGACGATGGTTAACGTTCAATGACCTAGGTTGGAACACTTCCGTTACGCAATATCCGCTTCTAAATCCAACCAGGAACGGAATCTTGGAAAATTCTTGAAGAATCGCCGCGAAGTTTGAAGCCCAGGAAGTATTTGGATCTGTCCCAGGAGTGAACTTGGGGCAGTGGAGTGTTTTGGGTATGGGCATGTTTTCTTCTATATCTTACGCAATGGTTTATTCCTGTAGAAGAACAAATTGGTTTTGTTATTGTTTCGAAAAAGGGGTTTTCCGTAAAAGAAAATATCTGACTTTGGATTATAAGTGTTTTATATAGAGTTAGGTAAGTATGTTTATTTATAAACATATACATTGTGAAATGTTCATGTTTTTTTCAGCAAATATGGAACAATTTTGATATTGTGCTCTTAATGTTTTCTATTTCCTTACTTTCATTTCATTATTTATTTGAATATTATAAATTAAAAATATTTCAAATTTTATTCAGTTTTTTATCAGGAAAAACTAATTTATACATGGATTTGCACACGTTTTCTACCTAAAATATTATTGCTATTGCTGTTTTGTTTATTTGTTTAAAGGAATTTTTTAAATCAGAGTCTTCATTGTTAGGAATAATTATTAAAAAACGTTTTCATATAATAGAATTTTTTTGAAATCTCACATTATTGCTATTCAAAGTGTTATGGTATTTATTTAATAAATTAAACTCTTGCAGAATGTATCGCTGGAAGCCTTCAGAAAATCTCTATAAAAATGCATATAAAATCATAATTAGTTTATTACTGTATTGCACAGGTAATTATTCAATTTTTTTTAAAATTTTAAGTACACCAGAAAATTTTTCTTGCTGGGAATATTTTTCAAATATTAATTATGTAATAATAATTAATTAAGATAATTTCTTTTGTATTCAAGTGTTATGTCACAGTATTTCAGGTCTATAGCTGATTATTAATAAGGTTTGTTTTGGCTCATAATGAAGTTATTTGCTTGATAATGTTTTATACAGAAAATTATATGAGGCAGATGAAATATCTTTTTACACCTAATAGCTTCTCCGAAATTTGTAAATTGAGAAAAACTTAATACAGTAAATGATTTACTTAGAAATCGAAAATCCTACAATGTAAAAGCTGTGTATTCTGCCGTCTTCAAGGTTAAAGATGGATATAAATTCACGGTGCTTTTTTTAACTCCTACATTTTTATAGTAATTAATTTCAAAAGGTTAAAAAAGCAAAATAATCTAAAATATTTGAATAATTATTAAATATTGTAGAGTGTTTAGGTGATAATTACTTGTATAAACGCTAAATTTGGATGATTGAGTTGAAGTGTTAAACTGCGAAATATTTTTGAAGCATTCATGAGCATAACATAGCTTTATTCAAATAGAACATTAATTTAAAATGAATTAAAATGTTTAGATATTATTTTGAAGCAAATTTAATACCGAATTCCATATGTTAAAAACAAATAAAATATTACAGTAGGTACCTTCTCCAAACGATCTTTTTGAATCTCAGTTCAAGATTCGATTAGTCGCTTGGATCCGGAGTGAAATCGGTGTATTTTAAAGTTGATTATATCAATTAAATTTCATAGTTTTTTTGTATCATAACAGATTACCAATTTAAGTTAAAGAAGATAAGGAGTGTTATACTCTTTGAAATAATAAAAATACAGTGCGTTCAGACTCTTTATAAAATATAATTTTTTTTTACTGTCTTGCTTTTTTAAAATTTTGCCTTTTAATGCAGGCCAACTGCAGCTTGAAATCCAGAAAGCCTCTAACCCAAATAGATTCAAATACTAATAGTTAGACACGAGTCCAAAACCTTCGGGTCCTTGACTTACAGGCTGAGAATGATGGGTAATTAAAACTACAATATTGATTAATCTGAACTTTAAACAAATTTGATTCTGTGACATAACTCAATTTCAGTTCAGTAAATATTTTTTTTAATTTAATTTTTTTATAAATATTTTTCTTCTTCATGAGGAATTTTTTACAAAATATTTGTCATTTGCTTTATCTAATTTTAAAAATGTCGTAAATTTCTTAGTAAAACTTTCCTTTTTAAAGCTCAATTTTTAACAAACAGTTCTTAATTACACACGATTTTAAACAAAAATTTTTAATATATAATTCTAAGTTATGTAAAAATGTTTACTAATAATTCTTAAAAAAATAATGAAACATCAAGCAAACAAAAATGAAAAATTTAGTTGAAAAATTATCTACATTAAAGATAATTAATCACTACATTATCTGATGTAAAAAGTTGTATACTCATTGCATTTGAACTTATTCAAAATAGTCTATTTCAGAGTTTGAGGCAGTAAATGAAATGATTTTAATAGATCTACGATCTATTTTAAGGCTTCAATCGACTTCTTAAGCTGTTGCAAAGTATTTAATAAAGCCATATTTGAAAAATACTTCAAGGTATCTTAACTAGTATGAGGATAGCGAACGTACGTTTCAATTTTTTTCCCCTTGACATTTTAAATAGATGCATTTCATTAGAATAGGTGAAATAAAAACAACGATTAAGTGGTTTGTAATGTAAACCTTAACAATGCGGTGTTCTTATAACACGACTTCCATATAGTAAGGTTCAACATTAGCGACATATTTCCAAAATCATGAAATTCTGATATACCTCGTACTGCATGGTTTTTATATAACGTAGAAATAATTAACTGTGATGCAGAAGAGTTGAATGCATATGTCCTTCTCAAAAAATCCTGGAAGTCATTGAAATTTTCTCATAAGTATCATCAAAACATTTTTTTCATTTGCTTTCATACATGTATTTATTTTAGTAATGAATACGATTTAAAATCATGCGTCTTGCGATGATAATGATGTTGCATAACTATACCCAATTTAGGGTATAGTTATTTAAATAATTATTTATTTTAGACCAAATACTTCTTCCATAAGCTGCATGTCCTTAATCACAGAAGCCCTTTCAATGGTCAAATCCCTTGATATCTTGTAGTTTGATTTACGTTAAGATCACTCAACGGTTTAATCACTAACTACTCTTCCCATATTTTTCAGAAATACTTTCAGTTCTTTGCTCTTTACGGATGCTTGAATATTAGGACTAATAACACGAAATAAAGCATTACAAAGTAGTCGCAGTCTTAATCTTTAATTATTAATATTTTTATTGCGTTGGAAATATTTTTGAAATAATGATAATCAAATTAATAAATTTAAGGGAGGGTTCAGAGTTGAAGTGGACCAAGACCACATTTTTGCCTATTTTTTGCAGTAACACTACGATGGTAGTAAATGTTTTATTTTCTGTATAATAATTATTCAAGTCCATAGTGCAATTTGCATCCACCAGGAAACAAGAACAATATGTTATTTTAAATGCACCTAATCAACTTTGGGATCTGTTTTCTCAAAACTGTTTCTCATGCACTTGCTTCGTCTTAAATTTGGATCCTCCAATTAAGAAATTAACACACGGGTCATAATTTTATTTCTGTCTCATCTGGATACAGAAGTATCTAATAAAAAAATAACTTTCTGTCAATTGATAAGTTTAATTTATAAAATTTAGAAAGTAGATTAGTAGTAGTCAAGACGAATTTATAAGTCTACAGGAAACATAAAGTAAGTTTTCTTGATTTGTTTAACATCCTCGCTTGAGCTTTCACTATTTGCCTTTGGAAGCGGACTTTTTAATATGGCATCGCATTTCCAAACTTTTCATGCCTCGCTAAAGTGAGAATGTTTTATTCTTGAACAGATTTAAAGTGCGCCGTGCTCGGGTATGCGAAATCTAGTCAGTAGAATGAGAAATCGAGCCTGCGATTCTCCGCTCTACAAGCTGAGACGTTGTCAGAAGACTAGTAATATCCCGAAAAGTAACTTTTCATACCACGCTAACCTGAGAATGTTTTATTCT
>BGPR01000077.1:1782548-1811163 GCA_013235015.1 Araneus ventricosus
AGGAATGTTAATTTTTAACTAATCTTGGTATCTAACCTATACAGTGGCATATATTTTTTGGGATCGTAGAACAAACCGAAAGATACTTACTACTTAATCTTGGCTTAAGATAAACCTGTAAAAAATTATGAAATTAACAAAATGAAAAAAGAATGAATGAAATTTAACTAGATATCTGAACTGGTATAAAACGTATACCTTACGTATGATATAGTATATTTTTTTATATCGTCGGGCAAACAGAGAAGTACTCATTGTTTTATCTTTGGTTTAAGAAATTTCTGCAGAAAATTAAAAAATTAAAAAGCCTAAGAGAGAATATCGTCGCTTAACAAACAACACCACTTCTTTCAATATTTTGAAATTTCTATGAGGAGGATTCAAATGAATTTTTTTGCAACCAATAACTGATATTTCTAAATTTGTTCACGACTGGTTGGGACATTTGATCTCATGTTCATACTAGATCTCAAAAAAATTCAAAAATACTCGTTAATGGTTGGCAAAAATTCATTTGAATTTTCCTCTTTGAAATTTCAAGAAATTAAAATAGGTGGTGTTGCTTGATAAGCGACGATATATAAAATTTATGTTCATAACTACATTTTGCATCAAACTTATATAATGACTATATACGTTTTAAACTTCGCCAGAATTTCAACATATTATTACGTACATCACGTAAATCGGGCCGAACTGAGCATTTAACTGCAACTATTGCACATGGTTCTCATGCAACTGAGATTACAGTCTTTCACTTTAAATTTATATTCTTTTCCCTTCTGGAATCACCATCTTCGACCTGCAAAGTATTAAGATCCTTGGACAAATATCAAAATGCCTACCTACCTCTTAATCTCTGGCTTAGTATAGATCTGTAGAAAATTCAAGCAATTACCAAGCTAAAGAAAGAATGCACGAAATTGAACTTGATATCAAATATATACTAAGACACATATTTTTAAATATTTAGGGGGAAAAGGCGAATTCTGTCAACTTAATCTTTGGCTCAGAATGAATCAATAGAAAATTAAAAAAGTAATATATTATGGAAAGTATGTAAGAAATTTGAACTTAGTAAGTTAAACCTATATTCTGGTATACATTTTGTTTAATATTGTTGGTACAACCACAGAAGTATTTACTACTTTACCTTTGGTTTAGAATAAATAGATCAGTAGAAAATAAAAAAATTAATAAGCTGAATAAAACATGTATGAAACTGAGATTAATAAATGAATTTTATCTAAAATCTAAGCTGTGTCATGAGTTTTTAAATCGTGAAATTTTTCCTACCTCTTAATTTTGTGAAGACGTTCTCTGTCAAAATTGGAACTCCAGATTAAATTTCAACACTGATAAAAAAAGAAACAAAA
Organism: Araneus ventricosus; assembly: GCA_013235015.1. NCBI lineage: Eukaryota > Metazoa > Arthropoda > Arachnida > Araneae > Araneidae > Araneus > Araneus ventricosus. The sequence continues at coordinate 1,783,925 of BGPR01000077.1, forward strand.
TTTCAGTGAAACATAAAAATTGCGCGAGTTTTTACATCAGTTCTTTTAAAGTAAACCTGAAGCATTTTAGAAGTGAAGAAAATAATATTTAAAAATCTTTTTTAGGGGGAAATAGATTCAGACATTTTTTAAATACTTGATGTTATGGTGTATCAGTATTTCCAATACAGGTTTAAGAAAATGCGACAAAAATTAGTATCAAAAAAGTCAACTGAAACATCTTTGTTTATAAATTTTCTAAAAATTTAAAAGGGTTACAGCCTTTTAATGAAACTTAATTAACAAGGAAGGCACACACATTCTTGATTTCCCACCTTGTTTCTAAAGTTGAACAAAACACTAAGCAGTTTCACATAGATTGGTTATTCTTACTTTCAAAGGGGTAAAAAAGAAGAGCTCTGTATTCGAGTTGAAAGCAAATGTTATGTCTTAATACTGAATACAAAAAGAGAAAATTTTGTCAATTCAATTTTTATGAGGATATTGTAACTAAACGAAATTAGAAGTGGCAGTTTTTTGTTTAAGATTTTTTGGGGATTTCAAATACAAAACGAAAAAAAGAAAAGCAGGAGAGATACGTTAAAAAACACCAAGGGTATTATTCCATTATCTTATTTAAATGTACTTTGAATATTTTTACTTTTGTATATTTTAAACCTCGCCAAAAATAATCTGCTCCTTTTATCATCAGGGTAGTTTTTTATATTTAAAAATTAATTTAATGTACAAGAATATATTTTCACCGTTAGTATTGTAGCTAAAATGTTGCAATTTAGGTTATTTGTATTTACGAAGATTTGGAAATCATGATGTTACGAAATAATTATAATTTTTCATTTCTTATATACATCCTATAACAAAATGTCATGAGATAAATCCAAACAATGCTATGCTTCATGCTTAATATATATCAGTATTTAAATTATTTAGGAATGAATCCACATAAAACCCAAACCCATCAAAAATGTTCTTTGAAATTTTTGTATTAAAACCATAAATGAATCAAGAGATATTTGTGATGCGATGATTAATCTAGTTTTCTTATTAGAAGAAGTTAGTTTCTAAGAATTTTGCAAGACTTCCTTTTGTTTCCAATGCAATTTTTTCTCTATTTTTAATCAACAATTTGTTTATTAATCACAGTTTTCGGGCTATTAAAAGTCTTAATTGCATGACAAGAAACACCTCTTAAATGTTTGCATTGCGCACATGGGAATTTAGGCCGACATTTTTGAATAACTCCCCTCAAAAAACTTGAAGCTTAAAGCTTGCTGATGTTATTCGCATTATGTCTCATTTCTCTAAATTTGCTTCGAAACACTGAAACGAAATAAATGTCTGTATTGAGATAAACTAACGAAATGCTACTCTTATTTCACTGAAATAAGCAAACTTGTTTATCAACAGTAGTTAATTTTTTTATTTCTTCACAGTTGTATTATCTGTTAATTTTCAGTTTTTTTTTCAGAAGAATGACACAAAATGGAATAACAATTCTACAACTATTACAGAAAAATTGTCAAAGCTTTATACCTTTTTCATGGTAGAACAGCAATATTTATTCCGATTCATATTTTATTTCATCTAAGCATTGCTTGATTTATCCTATAGCATAGAACCGTGTAGCTCTATTTTGGAAAACTAATGCGAAATTACTTTCTTTAAAATCAAACTGCGTTATAATTTACCATAATAATCAAATACACTAACTCGTTAATTATTCTTAAAGCATTAATCTTTCTAACCTTGATTTGTTATTTAATTTGAACCAAAAGCAAATATATTGTTCTAGATGAGTTATTACCTAGAATCACTGTGTAATATCTTATGTCATTTGTTTAAAATACTGTAATGTCTTTGCAAAATCTTGTGTTCTTTAATATGAATATCATTATATTTCTGTGAGAAGATACTTTAGATTTTGTTAATCGAACCATCAACTGAATGCTCATTCCATTTTAAATCTAAGTTCACTTTCTTTTTAATTTATGAATAAAGAATCTTTTTGCAGCTAAATTTGCTAACAAATAAAACATTAAATTCATGCACGTGTATCATCAATATGATGTCTACCTTAATCGTTTATACATTTCTTTATAAATAATTTGAAATTTTTCAATAACATTTCTTATTCTGTCTGGAAATGAAAGAAAAATCCTCCATATTTTTACTCCATTTCTGATCCTATTACAGCGTATTCACACCCTAATTTATGAATTTATTTTCAAATGTAGGCAAATACGATCAGATGTGATATAACAGTGATAATTTCATTTCAAAAGACAATTTTATTTCATGATAACGAATAAAACCAACAATTGTTAGGCATCCATAAAGTGAATTACAGCGTACAAATAAAAGATTTTAAATTACATTCAGATAATAAATGGCCAAAATGATTTCCAAAAACATCCGCCGTGTTGAGAATTATTTTTAAAATTCACAAACGAGAGGAATCTGGCTTTAATGTGAATTAAATATATGAAGGAAAATTAACAATTTTAAAATAATTACTAAAGAGAAAGTTTTGCTTTTTCTTTAGATTTTTGAAATTAATTCTCGTTTAGGTACCAAGAACTGCTGTATATTAGTTTCTCCATCACCTTTGGAATATGCACAAATAATTATTTTACAAATTAGCTGTTTAAAACTATATCTATTTAATAAACGACATGTAAGAGGACAGAAGTTAAAAACATAATTAATAAATTAATCGAATATAGTAAAGAAATTAAATATTATCTTCTAAAATTAAAAAACTTTCTGAAACTCGAAATATATGAGTCATATAGCTAGTTTTAAGTCTTAATGTTGCTTGTAAGATTTTTTAAACGAGCTCTGTTGTTATTCTGCTGGAAAATGTCCCAAAAGAATTCAATGAAGTCAGCCGAAAAACAAATTAGACAATTTAGCTATGTTTCATATACAACAAATTAATGAACGTGCTTTTAATCCTTTAAAAAAAAACAAATAATAGAAGAAATAAAGGGTCGTTGAAGTAAATTTCAAGAAAATTTTTTATAAAAAATATCTAATAGTTGCCTTTCAATGAAAGAAAAGAAATTATTTTGATCAATTGTTGCAAAAAATGAAATTTTAATATAAATTTTACTGGAAGAAATTCTTAGCTTCTAAAATTATAAGCATAAGATTATCAAACTTGCAGTAATTTGTATTCAGTCAAAGCTTATGTACTACTGCACTGCCTGGTTATTTGCAGGGTCTTGATGCTTTATAGTACAAACCTTCGCGATTTTTAAAGAAAAATCTGAATGCTGTTGTTTGAATCTGAAAATTGTATTTTGATTAATAATTATATTGAGGTAGTTAATAACAGCATTTTAGTATTTATTGTCCCTGAGACAAAAATGAATTCTCTAACTTAAAATATTTTTTATTAACTTCACTATTATATTTTATTACATTATAGTAACCGTCTTTAAAAAAATTAATGAAATTTTATTATTACGTAGTAAGGTTATGGTCCCTCAGAATTTTTCTTTAAATTTTGAAAACTTCTACAATTTTATATCTTCCGGTTTTGCGGATTTTGTTAAGTGTTTACATGTTTGATTCATGCATGCATTTCTCCTGCACGTTATGTTTTGGCTCAGAATGGCCAAAAGAAGTTTTTAATGTCATTAAAGTCTTACAAAATAAAATCTATGGTAATTGCGAAGTAATAAAATGAATTGATTTATTTTTAAATCTTAGATAAGGTGATGTAGTTTCATTTCAAAACGGAAAAGCATGTCAGAAATTTTAAGAATAGATAGCGACAATTTTATGCTAAAACGTTATATGCATCTATATCTTAAAAAGGATTGTTTTGACAAAAGTCTTGAATTTTCACTTAATGATATAATTGAAAGGATAATTTTACATGATTCAAAGGTGCTTCAGTTATGGTGTAACTACAATTAAAAAAGAAGCTAGATCTGATAAAAAAAATCATTTCTATTAAATAATTATGTTATTATCGTGGTTTGAAATACGAATCTGGAAAATTTCATTCATATTTCAGTTAAATCCCTGCGGCAAAATATGCATTTACTGCAAATGTTTCAAATAATATCCAGTAAACTTATATTTCTACGTATAACACTAAATGCATTTTAAACAAAATCCTAAAATGCATGATGTTTTGGAGAGTATTTTGAGACGAAATAGGGATTTTAAAAAAAGAAACGCAAGTATTCTACAAATTCATATTTCAATAATTTCAATGAATTTCATGATATTTCGAAACATTTTGTCTATAAATATTCTTAACTCACATTTTCTTATTTTGAAGCTCTCCGAACATACGTAGGCACTTTCAGTGATTTTTTTTCAAATCACGTTTCCTGCATAATACTTTCTATTATTACGAAAACAATCACAATATTATTCTAAAAATATATTTCAAATTACTAACAAACGGTTCAAATTTCAGATTTTGCTATTGATTTGTAACTTCAACATTCTTCCTTCTGGTAATTCAATCATTCTATGCAATTTACCAAGTGGCGGTAATATACCTTTGTATATAAACAACAATCATCTTAGTTTCAAATGTACTCGGGTCTTCCCATGTGTTTGATAAGAAAAGCGAATAAAAATTGACCGCAATATTATATACAAAGAGTAAAATCGAGGTTGAATGTTTAAGAAAACTGTCTTGAAATATTAATTTCTTTTATTTTCGAAGAGAATGTTTAAAGAATCATTGATTATCAGATTTGGTTTTCGTTCAAAAAAACACCGTCAAATCCTGTTTCTATTTTTGAGAAATCCGGATTCTCACACCCGTTCTACATTCCGTGGGAGCACCGTTACGAGTGTTTACCACCCCGATGTGTTACCAGGAAACCACACATACAAAAGAAGACAGGAAGTGCTTACTTCCGGGACGGAAAAGCAGGAAGGACAAGTGTTTTTTCTTTTCATATCCCGACCCTCTCCTTAAGCCTAACAGGTGGAAACACCTCCAAGGCGCCTGTTTTCTCACGCGGCCTCGACCTTCGAGAGGATCGGCATACTTCCTCACAAGGTGCCGTCTTCTCAAATACCGTGTCAGGGTTAGCTTCCGCGCTGATAGAATGCAAAATAGTGTGTCATCTTCGCACACTTTTTTTTAGGATTCTATATAGAGTGAACCACTTATAGAAAAATTGTGTATTTGTTTAAATGTAATCATATGATTATGATGAAAAGAAATTATTGTTATTAAGTAAATAACAGTTTACAGTATTGAGGAAAATAAAAATAAATGGAAGTTCCTTGATTTGATAATATAATTTATATTTTGCTATATTATTTCGTTCCTTCATGAATACGAATAGAATGAAGCACTTCTAGAAATATATATGTTATCTTATTATAATCATATGATTGTGATGATAAGAACTGATTAGTGTAAGTAAAAATAGAATAAGCTCAGAATGTACACTACTCAAAAAATAGTTTGTATTAGTTTCGAATATAAACTTGCGAGGCGACTCACATATATTTCCTTGGAATAATAATTGCTATCCACATTTTGTTATTATTATACAAATATCTTGTATAATAACACGTTCCAAATCTCATATTTTTCATAACAAATCAAAGCAACTTTCGTTTCTCTTTATTTATCTCACTACTCATGGCCCACATTTTCTATGGTAAAGAACAAATTACAAAAGCAACTTTCGATTGCATTAAAAATTCGACAAGATTATTAATTTTAAGTGTAATTTGAGTAATTACTTCCAGAATCTTGCAAGACAAATTCAGATTATTCTAATCATTATTCCAACCAATTCTAAGTTCTACCAGTTCAATATCATGTTATATACTTAAAAATTGTCGTTCAATTTCACGTGATAAATAATGAGAACAAATATAAAATACCAGTATATAATTCCATTCATATTTATCAATAGAGTTAATCTATGAATTTGCTAATTACTTTTTTTCTGTCAGTATTTATGCTTACTTTTCCAGTGACTTTTGTTTCTGTTATTAGTGTTTATTTTTACATTTTAGCATTTTTTTTAGACGGATAAAATGTTAGATTAACTCCATGGCTGAATGGACCTAAAACAGTCAATTTTCGCTTTGAAACATATTATTTAAGGAATTCCCAATTTTTTAAGTAATTCAGGAATTATCAATTTATTTATATAAAAACATGCGCAAGATCAAAAACTTTTTATTCTGAAGAGCCCACCTATAGAGAAATAAACGGAATATGCCCATAAATGTCAAAAACATTTATAAGCAATTTTCAAGACACTGAAGGTAATATATATGATTGAATAATACTTTTTTTAGAAATTAAGTCAATCATATGTAGTCATCAAAAAAGGCTTCCAAAACAGTTTTATGGTCATAAAATTTTTATTTCGTTTTCATTTTAGAAAAAGCATTACAATAGTAATTTAATTTAAGAAGGAAATTATTTTCTTTAAGCATTTGAAAAAGTAAACAGCGTTTAATAATGCTCATAAGTCAAAAGCATTATTTTATTTTCTAATAAATTAACAAACAAGTAATACATTTGATCGGGCGCTATTATTGATAAAGAATTGAGAAAGTTTTAAATTTTTTCAACTTACGGTTAAATGCATTTTTTATATATCTCTTTCTTCTCATTAACATAATGAATGATATTTTGATTATCTTTATCGTTTTATTTCAGAAATTAAAATTATATAGTGATAAACGCTTTAAAGATGTTTATGCAAAAATAAAATAAAGAAAAAAATTGAATTCAAATTGAATAAAAGTTTTCCACGAAGGAAGAACATAAACATAATAAAATTTCGAAGAACATATAATAAATCATCTATAGGGTGTTTCATTTATATTGTTGTCAATTTCATCTGTGAGGTAATCGTTATTGAAAGGAAACATTTAACAATTTCAAGTTTATTTTGGTAAAATTGAAAATGCTCGCAACAAAACTAACATTAGAGTAGACATTTGTCATCCATATATATAGCGGTTTTGAAGGATACATAAACGACATTGAAGTTTAAAAATAGAAATTTTATATCTATTTTTTTCTTTTAAAGTGACTATTCATGAAAAGTATCTTTCTGACCAGGATTTGTAACAGATTAAAAATTTTAAAAAAATGTTTTATTATAATTCAAAAATATTTTTGAAAATGAAAATATTATTTGTAGCAAAATTACCTGATATATAATGTTTCATTTTGCAATTTTTATGAAATGAGGATATGGATAGATTTTAATCTTTTTCGGGAACATAAACTGTTATTTTGTGTCTTACGCCTTTACCATTCCATGCTAAAATTCATACGTACGAAGCGCAAATATTGTTTGAATGTACTGTATTTGAATATTAAATACAACTCTTTCCTTTTTTTATGGGTTAAAGTTGCATATATTCCTTCAACCCCGTAAGTCTCGCGTCCGTCGTATTGAAGTGCATCGAATTATCGCATTTTTAGGCTTTTAAACTAAAATTTAATCATTAATTAGCTTTATAATTTGACACAAAAATTACGTAGAATCCATAAGCATCTCAAGTATTCTGTGCCTTCTTAGATGAATAAAAACGACGAGCCCTTTCCAAAACAGGAGAGGTCATCTCATTAGACAGTAAAAAAATGTGATCCTTAAGGGGTTTATGCAATAAGTTTTAAGAAATCTATTTGTTTATTTAAATAACATTTTAATAGCTGAATTTTTGCCGAAATTTAAACATTTTTAGTTCTAAAAAACAGTTAATTATTAGATATATGATGCAAATTCTATATTTGTGGTTTTAGTTTTCATCACACTCTTATTATATTAATTGAATTTCATGCTGAGTATTAATGATACAGATGCTATACTGATATATTTTGAGACAAATTTGGCATCAAAAGCATATGAGTCAATAAAATATAAGCATATATTGAGATTTATATTGAAAACTTTTTATGAAATTATTTTTATGAAATTTGTTCGAAGAAAACGAAACTATGATATCAATATTATTCAAATATTTTTGGTGGAAAACAGAAAAAGAATCTATTAAATTTTAAATTTTCTTTTATTTAAAAATCCACAGAACGGAAGCATAATATCTTAAATTTTTGTAGATTGAAAATAACTCTCAACTCTTATATAATACTTTTCGTGATATTCTTTAAAAATTTAGAAACATTTGAAACCATGCTTATTAAGTATTCTGATAAAAAATTTTGAGGCTTGAAACTATAATACATGCAGGATAATTAAAAATCAGTTCATTTTAAGTATTATTCATCATAAAAATAGCAAAATCAGCAGGCACTCAGTGCCATTTTTTGAAAATGTGTGGGCTTATAAAACTAAATGGAACTGATTTAATTGCAACAAATTCTTGTTAGATTTAAAAACTGCATGTAAATATTACTTTGTTTAGGAATCTTTGGAGTTCTGAAAATAGATGAACTTATAATAAAAAAAATGATACTAAAGTCATTGGATTGAAAATTGTAAGTATTGCTCTAGCTGAATTTCAAAACGTATTGTTAATGTTGTACTTGCATAATTTCACTGCAACTGCGCCATTTTTTCGGTTTAATGTGCATCTATTAATTAACGCTCTTTGCATAGTATCCTATAAAAAGTATTAACTATAGAAATGAAATATAAAATAGTACAAAATGTTACATAAGGTAACACTAATAAAACATAAATAGACACAGCTATTCAGTAGAGAACCAATACACATTTGACAGCTATTTTCTTAAACACTACAGAAAAAATTTAAATGCTGTTTTTTTCTCAAAATTACATTATTTATTACATATTTTGTAATATCACGTTACTCGTAGTTATTACATTACAAATTATCTATTCTACAACGGATTGTATTTTGCACAGAAAGATATACGGCCTTTCATAGAATTTGCAACTGTGATCTTCAAATCCATGAATAGTCATTGGTTCTCGCTAATTTCAGTCTAAAATTTTTAGAAAAGGTTTTAAGTTTTCTTAGGAAGCTTTATACTGCCTAATATAGTCTAAAAATTCTTTAAACAGTTTCTGCAATAAAACTGACAGTAAAATAAGTATTGATATGTGCATATACGTACAAAATTTATATTTACTTAATATACAGAATACAAAGCTTTTTTTTCTATTTACGTCTGATTTTATTCTCATATGAATTCAAAGAATTTAAAAATACATTTTCTGTTACATTTGGAGTATTTCAGAAAAAAATTAAGTTTTTCATATGAATTTGACGCATAAAAATTTCATTTGCTGTTTTCCGGTTTCATTTTCAATACATTTTAAAGTTTTTTAAAATTTTCTGCATCAATGAAACGTAGAAATTTCATTCCATTTGTAGTTTTATACCTTTGTAAAATTATGGAATTATACAATATTTTTTAAAAAGTTGTTTTAAAAACTGAAGAATGAAAAAAAGTTTGTTGCTTTTTATTTAATCTAAAATACATTAAATGCTTGAATTCAATTTTATTTCCCAAAACGAACATTCCACGATGGATTCCAAGAAGGATGAAGAATTCCAGCAATTTATCTTTGCGATATCAAAAATAAATAAATAAATAAAATAAAATAAGATAAAAAGAGCATGTATTCCAATTTTTCATCTTACTGGTATGATAGCCAAACTTATTATCTGATACATATCGAGCTACCTGGAGGCAAAATTTAGACCACAATGTATATCGTTTGCGGATCCTTCTCTACGTAGAAAACTCAAATAAGCGCGAGGTCGGGTTTACCTATATAGTCGCCGTATTACTTTGTATATGAACCAACCAGGAGAGCGAAACATGAGGAAGAAACGGATATCTCCTGTTTCCTTGTAAGCATGATTAAATTTTTCCCCGCTAAGCATTAATAAGAACGCATGTTTTTCAATCCACCGAGCACCTGTTATGCGTTATCTATAGCTCCAGGCGGATTTGCCCAATTTCAGAGACGATATCAATAAGCTATTACAATGCGCAGAAATATCATTCTTCAATATTATTGCATATGACCTAAAGGTTGGATTTGCCTTTCTTATTATACGTATTTGTTTTCGGGGAAAATTGTAGGTATGGGAAATAATTTTTCAGTTATTTTTTGAGGCATGGTTTTGAAGGCCACAGAGGAAAACCTTTAAAAAAATATTCATTCAATTTGTCATATTTATATATGGTTTTCCACTGCGGCATGCAGTGTCTGTGTTCTTCGGTTAGGAATGCCGCAGAAAGGGTTTTATTAAAAATATGTTTTATTTGTATCAGCAGCAGAAATTCAATTTATTATGCATTTAAATTCATTTCCGAAGCTTGCGTTCGCAGATAGAAATGCAGATTTTCATTTCTTCAAAAGCAGAGATTCATATAGAGCCAGTTGATTTGGTGGATTTTGTGTAGGTACCTCAATATAGATTAAAACAAAGTAAAAAGCATACCAATAGGAAACTTCGGTTAAAAGCAAATGTTATTTCAAACATATGTTATTATTAACATTTTGAGCAAATATTACCAACTTCTCAAACAATGAGCTCAGTTTCAAAAACTCAAATAGAGTGCTCATTATTTCCCAAAGGAATTTATTTTTTAATCAGATTTTTATATTAACTTTTATTAAAATGAACAAATGATATATTACAAAATGCATTTCGTGCGAACGAATGCAAATACATAGAAATCTTTTTCAACATTTCAAGTCTTGGGACTTTCAAGTGTCTTCAAGCGTTAGTTATATAAAAACTATTATATTCTTGGCATTTTTTTCTGTAACAGACTGTATAATGTCGAAACAATAAAAGTAAATAGATTTTTGTTAAATGTTTAGGGATTTTGAAAATAATTGCAGGAAACTTTTGTTTTTAAATTTATTTTAAGAAAACAATTTTCATTAGAACAATTCAAATCGATTTACAAAAGAAAACTTAGATTGAATCTTTCTAAATATTGAATAAGTTTTCAACATCTGTAGTAAAACCTCTAATTATAAAAAAAGCAAAAAAATCCATGATTATTTTCCATTTATTTTTTCATAAAAATCAAGCACACTACACAATTTTTAAAATGCTTTGAATTTTTTGCTCATCCTGACTTTAAAACTTTTAGGTTTCTCTTAAAAATCAGACGCCATCAACTAAAAAGATTTTTATTCCGCTGTACACGCTTGATGGAATACAGATACTTTTCCCTCACATACCTGTGTTTTGAATATTCACTGCCATTCTTTAAGAAATTTACTTCGTAGATGTTTGCAGCTATAAACTGAGTCAATTTTTCTTTTAAAATTGTGAGTCACATTTTGAATTTATTATCATTTACAATATTTAAGCAAGATTTAATGCATAAATGAGCATTATTTTTTTCACTATTTCTATAAATATTATAGGTTTTTTGATATTACGCGTTTAGTATGCCCGTATGGGTTATTTAGAGGGCATTTTCTTTTCTGAGTTTCAGCAAAAATGTTTTAACTCTCAACTGGGGAGAGGCGGTCTCACAGACCGCTAAGAATGGTTTACCCATCACCCCTACTCTACTTTTAGTTCAGTTGACAGTAATACATTAACAAATTTATAAATTGATTAAATTAATTAAATAATAAAAAAAAGGTTAACGTAAAGGTAAAAGGTTATTAGGGTTAACACACTCTCTAGTACCTTTTGATTTTTTTAAGGATTGTGCATTTTGATTCGTCAAAATGATTAAAATATTGATTTTGGACAGGATTCAGGCCACAAAGGGTATAATTTTGATTTATAATCTTACCCTTGACAGAAAATCTTGTCTAATTTTGGAATCTTTATGGTGAGTGGTCTTCGATAAAGTTCACCATTCGATTCCTTATTCATTTCTTCCTTTTTGAACATTTTTTACTTTCGAAATTCATTTTTATATATTTTTATGTGTTTTAAATATTATCGTTTCAACCTTCTGTTGATGCAATCACTTGAGGCTGTTGCTTTCGTACGCTTAAAGATGTATTGTCATCGTATTTGTCTAAATTTGCTGTTTTTTGTCTGTACTTTTTTCTTTCTTTTTGTTTCATTTTAATTTTTGTTTAGTTTATCTAATTTTAGTTCAGTTGAATAGATTCGTCCTGTAGCTTCTCATTTTATGATATTGACTGCATGTATACATTTTCTTGAAGTTTCGGAGCTTGCGTTTTTTAATATTCCACTTATTTCTTCCTGCGAGGTCTAGCAGACCGCACCTCCCTACTAGTGCTCCAATACTGTGAAAGGCTTAGAGAATGTCACTGAAACTTAGTCCTCCGATTATCATCCAGCCTTCTAATCATCGTTAAGAATAAGATCTTCAAAAAATTTTAAATAAAGTAGGAAGTGATTTCAGTGATGCGAATAAATGTACAGAGCATTTTTTGATAAAAGTTCACATTCGACTAATTCTGAATTATCTGAATTTCAAAAGGAGCTCGACCTTCTTCATGTGAAAATTATTATTATCGAAGAAATCGTTTTAAGTGGTCATTCTGAAACAAAACGAACAGTTAGATCTCCTGCTTATAATATCATCCAACTTACAAAATTGGTATATAGCTATTTTCTAAAAACTGCTGGATATGAGTACTGTAAATTCATACAATTTGTATCAAAGTTATTTTGTAAATATAATGCAGTTTTTAAAATCGTTCGCAAGAGAATTAGTTCCCCATAATAAGAAGAAGAATCGAAAATCCAAGAATAAGTCAAGAATTGCGAATGACAATGAAGCGAATTTTAGGGAGTGTTACGGAGATCTAGGAGAGATTCATAATCACGGAAGATCACGAAGTTGGAAGTGAGGAAAACATGTAATTTATGTGCACTAAAGAAGAAAAGGAAAACTGCATATTTTGTGAAAAACCTGTATGTTTAGAATGCAATGAAAACTTTGTTATGTATGTGAGCAAGAATCTTAACTGAAATAATTCCGAGCAAAAAACAAGTCAGTTTTAATCAGTGTCATTTTTTTTATTTTTTATATAATAATATAATTTTTACATTATATTATTTTTGACATACATTTATGTGAAGAAAAAATAAATATCATTAAAATAATATTTAAAAAATATTTATTTTTTAAAGATTAATATTAGTTTTAACACATATTCCGAGAAAAATGTATGTAACAAAATAACTAATTTTTCTGCTGATAATACATTTTCAAAAATCAAAAAAAAATTATATTAAGAGAATTGTCTACAGAATATATAGGCAGAATTTCATACTGGCATTTTTATTGGAAAATTTTATTTGAATTTTTTTAAATGCTGTCTCGTAGACACCAGCTCTCCAATTAAGTCGAAAATTTTCACCTCCCAGTCAAGGGTTAAAACTAAGCCAAAACTTTCATAATAATATTATCAGTTCTTGTGGTGGTTCAAAGAACATGGTACAATAATGAAATTGTTATACCCTTTTAAAATATTTTGAAAGGAACAAAGCTTATTTGTGCACACAAATACATACATCATTACTTTTCGAGTATTTAATTTTTCAAATATGATTTCGTGAATATATAATATAAAAATGTAAAACCTACCAATATTTGCTACTTAAAAGCAATAAGATTTACTCTCTTGAATAATTTCAGTTAACTCTAAAACTGAACTACGCATGGAAGAAAGAAATTAAATAAACTAATGACTTCGAAACGTATTATTCCACTAATGGTAACTCCCATGAATTTTTACTTCCAAACTTAAAATTTTAAATAAAGTTATTTTAGTTCTATGAAGGAAGATAATGTTGAAAGAGAATGTTTTTCATCTTAACGCTGAATTAATTATCCATCAACACTATCAACAAGTGCATTTGAATTAGAAAGAAGCATTTGCTTTTCTGATCATACCACAAAGATATGTTCGTAAAATCCAAAATTCGGTGATATATTTTTCTTAGATAGCAACATGAACTTTTACAGGATCACCAATAAGTTCAAAAACAAAAATAAGCTCTGATACTAGAAATCAATTTTTTTTAAATTTAATTCTATGAAAAATAACGCGAGAAGATCTTTCTACATTCAAATCATAAAAATAACACAGAAAGTATTTTATTATAACAAAAAGGGTGGGTTGTCTTATGTGGACAATCACCTATGGAATCTTTATCTTAAACTTAATTTTATTAAATATTTGCCATAAAATACGCAACTTATGTAGCTACGATGTAAATGTGGTTTGTGGGACAATTTATAGAGGAAACTCTGTGTGGTTGCAGTTAGAGAACAAGCGCTTACATTTAGATATCAATTAAATATTTTTAAAAAAGACAAAGAGTCCTTAAGTTGTTTTAAAGTAAGTATCAAAACGTGTTACTATATATATAGATCAGTTAAGAAAGTTGGTTGACTACAATTTACTGAAATAACTTTTCCAATATTTTTAAGAAATGGAGTGTGTCTTTTTGTATTAGTTTAAAATTTCTGAGGGTGGACCACAAACAATATCACATGGTCTTCTCGAACTAGAGAAATGGCCCTGAAAGCAGTCATAATAACTAGTAGCCCTCATAAACTCGAATTGGGACAAACTAAAGGAAAAAATACACTATAAAGGGACACAAATGATATCACATGTTGGTTCTAAAAAGAACAAAGATTTAGGCTATATGGTTTTGTATCATATGTGAAGAAAGAAAAGATATATTGTATAAAATGCCAACTTGGATTCATAAATTGTGTGTGAATGTGAATATGAGAATCAAAAAATATCTTTGCTTTAATTGTGTTTAAAAAAGTTGGTGGTCCAATTTGAGAAACCTGTTTCTTTAAATGGGCTGATGACACAATTTGAATACGCCATTTACATAAAGCCTTAAATTGTATTTCTTAAAATGTTAATTACTTTATTTTGAAGATAAATGAACTACAAAAATATTGTAATACTTTTTTATTAAAATTACTTCACTATTACTGTACATTAAAAAATGCTTAGTTGGTCCACATAAGGTAACCTTCCCCTTCTGTATCATAAATAATAACACAATGTTTATCATTTATATAATAAGTATATTTAAATATATATATATATATATATAACAATAATAATAAGTATATTTAAATTATAAAACAACAACGCATGCAATACTCGATTTTGCGAACAGGCCACCAAGAAATGTTCATAAAATCCAAAATCTGCGAATATGTTATCTTTGACGTCAGCATGAGCTTTAACGGATCACCATAACAGTTCGAATACACTCTCAAGATGTGATACCAGAAGAAACCATAAAAGTGTGGGTATACTGCAATGTATGATTAGTAAATCCACTCAAAGTAGGCTCAAAAAACATTTCAAACATTCAGCATCTTTTCAACGTTAAATAAAATAAAAATTGAGTTGTATTTTATATCTTTTAAACGGATCCACTCTTATCCAAAAATATGCGTCTTGAACTACACCAATATCTGTCTGCATAAATTTCTGCAGCTGTTAAAAATGACTACAGCTTATTCTGGTGTTCAGCGTTACCCTTTCACTGGAGCAGTCAGCGCATATTTGTGGCCAACACATATCCGAATTCTTGGCTACAAAGTGCTCTGTCATATGTTCCTACTTTATGCAGAGTTAGAGCGCAACTTGAACTTGGTCCTCTTCTTTCAAAAAAGGAAACCAAAATAAGAGACATTTTGACAGCAACATTGAAAAACGCCTTTATTCTCGCTCTGTACAACGCAGTTACTCTAGAAGAAATTTTATATCTACTCCATACTTTGCATATTTGTGCATGATGATGGACAATGATGCACAAGATGGGCCTTTCTTCTTCCTTTTAAGATGTCGGAACATGCGGATTATTGTATCCATTAATCTCTTTCGATAGTGAAATCCCATGCGTTTATAACTAGGGCAAAATACCTAGGTAAATGCATAATTGAGTAATGCTCATTTTTATAAATATTACAAAGATTTCGTCGAATTTATGCATTTGAGAACAATTATAGGACTTCTTTATAACACACTTCTTTATATACACAGTTAATTCCTTGCATGTTGTGCAAAAATGATAATGTAGGAAGGCCGTTGACCTTTTTGTAACATTGCTGTTGTCATTTTTGCACCATGTTATACAGGAAGTTTATTAAAAATTTTTTAGAACTTAAGTAAAATTTATTGTAGTGAAATTTCATGCGTTTTTACTAAGGGTAAAATATACCTAGGTAAAGGCATAATTGAGTACTGCTCATATTTATATTTTACAAAGATTTCATTGAATTTAGGTGTCTGCTAACAGTTATAGGACTTCTTCATAAAATAGCAACTAAGATATACATTTAACCCTTCATTAACACAGTTCATTCCTCCCATGTTATGTGTAGAAACGATAATGTAGGTAGGTTGTCGGCCTTGTTGTAAGAGGGCTGTTATTATTTTGCCCCGTGTTGTATAGAAACTTTATTTTTAGAATGCACAATTGTAGGCAGGTTGTCGTAATTTTTTCACCGTTTTACAATAGCGTCACATTTTAAAAGCACCGCGTTAAAGATATTTTCCCTGAAGATATGTTGCGAAACTGAAAATGAATATAAATTGAAACATTTTGGGGGAAAATATTGCTATGCAATTTTGAGACATAATATGATTACATCATATAATCGGACTTTACACACATATCAGTTAAAAATGTTTAAATTTCGCAATTTCATTCCAAGAAATGTTCTAATCTCATTTTTCCGAAAGTTAACTTTCAAAAATGAAGCTTATTTCGATTTTGAAAATAAATAAACACAGTCAGATTAAAGGTTTTTGTGTTATCAAAAACAACATTCCTTTTTTCGTTTCCACAGTTTATTTACAAATGATTTTCAATTTATTTTCATTAATTCCGAATTCTCAAGCTTTTAGGCCTCTCTTCTGTAAAATTATCTTTAAAGTACATTTTTGATCAATATTTTCTTAACAGATATCATTAAGTTTTTGGTATTAACTTGTTTGTTTGTAAATTAAAATAGACATCTTTCTTCTTGAAACTTGCTCTAATACCTCTACTGAATTCTGCCAAAAATCGGATGAAAATAATTTTTCCAAGTATTCCTAAATGTTATTCAGATTCCAAGTATCAATGAATGCTAAACTTATGAAATTTAGGAAAAACTGAAAGTTTTGGTGCACAGCATTTCTTTCATTATGTGCTTTCATTAACAGCCTGTTATGCATTTGTTTCAAATGAATATGAAATTTAAATGCAATTTGTAGTTTTTATTAAAGTAATATATTTCCAGTTATAAGGAATTACTTTTGTAGATAGATTAAAAATATGCACTCAAAATTGTCAGCAAAAATATTTAAAGATTTCTTTGTTCTAGTGATTGAATTCTATCTATAAATTTGCTTGTATTTATTTAAAGTATTCATTAATACTACTTTTCGTTTGCAGTACAAACAAACTAAAAGATTGTAAAAAAAATTGAAATTAAATGCGCTGCAATATTTATTTTGTATAAAAAGTTAATGAAATTAGGTGCATCATTTATTCTGTTGTCGGATGTATGTAAAATGTTCTCAAATATTTATTCTACATTTAGTAACAAATCCTTGCACTGATAAAAAGAGCACAAAAAATCATCACTCTACTCAACCTTTGTTGAGAGGAAATAAATGCAAGAGTTCACTCTTCTATGAACATCATAGTTTTTTGTTCACAGATATAAAATTTTTATTGTAGTCTCAAATTCACTTACCTTTGTCCATGCTTTATCCATAGGAATTTTAATTCCTGATACGTAAACAAAAAGACTGCAAACATCATTTTTCGGAGAAGTATTAATTTTCTTTGTTTTTAAAATTAGATGACTAATACAAGTGCGGGTTTCAACTCTTATCACAAGGATTTGAATTTATGTTAGTTATATAATAAATTTTTGAAGTCATTTCTTCAATGAACTGTAGGAAGAAGCACCTAACTATTAGAAATAATATTTTGTCAGGAAAAAATCGAGCGAAAGGTTGTCTCTCCAGTTAAAAAATAAAGAAATAAAAAGCAGTTACAAAACTTCTGTTAGTTTTCTGTTTCGAGCAAATTTTTATAATAAATGTGTATAAATTTCATTTAATTGACCCTAAAAGTTACGTATAAAACTTGAAGCTTTTCATTTCGGTTACAAGAGGAAAAAAGATAGGAAGGTCGCTGTACTAGACATAATTTAACTTATTTGTTCGTTTATATCAGCTATTTTTATTAATCGAACATCTTTTTTTCTAAGGAATGATATAAAAAATGAATCTGGGAACAACTCCATTTTCAGTTTTTTATGCTTATATCAGTCTGAGAAAAAATGGGAAACGTCAGAAAATATATTAATGAGAAGAATGATCTTGAAGACGAACATTCGCGAATGCGTTTTAAGGAACAAATTGGAAATTAGTACATATTGGGTTTTCAAGTGCCAGTTATTTTTGACGAGAAGTTCGTTTCCAATTTTTTTTCAAAAATACACTCACAAGTGTTCTCAATATACTGTTCATCGACTATTTTTCTCTGTTGTCTTCACTTCTCTTTGGCCATCAAGAATTCAACGATTGCCAATATTCGGGCCATTTCTTTTTAAAAATTCCTTTTTTATTATTTATTTCCATTTTTAACATTTATGGAAGATATTTGTTTGAGTAAAATCAATATTCCTTTCTCTGATGAATTTAATAGCAATTTAGTATGAGAGTAAAACTAAATTATTTACAGTACAGAAAAGATACAAATTTGCATCGACAATTCAGATAAATTTCCAACAATTGGCAATTACTTTGCTCATACTTTCTGTTTTAATATAACAATTGATTAAGCCAATAATTGCTTGATTTGTATTTAATATTTAAAAATTCATGTCATGGCATAAAGCTCTTTTTTCAATTTCATAATTCAACATACTCATTTTGTTTGCAATAAAACATAGTAAACTTTCTTAAGGTTATAGATACTTCAGATTTTTGCATTTAACTCAAATACAAATCGCCTTAATTGAATGTTTTATAATTTGATTAAACATGTCATTCTATAACAAATAAATTTATGAAAGAGAGACTCAAATGATATTTACACTTTTGAGCCATCACCGTATACACAATTCACACACATTTCTCTGAGCCAGAATACTTACCAAATACTCTGTTCAAGTATAAATGATTCCTTACGTTTAAAATGTGTTAGTTATTAAATTTTAAGCATCAAACTGCTTTCTTTTCTAAACATTTGTATTTCTTTTTATGCTGAATTCAGCATCCAACTCTACTCTTTTTAAACTTATATATAAACATATATTTTTATTACGAAATATGATGGAGAAAATTTCCAAATTGTAAAAGAATAAAAATCATCATTTCCGTCGCAATTGTAGGATATTATTATAATACGATTAGTAATACAACAAATATATTTGATTATATTTTCTTTGTAGTGATATTTGTCGACGAGAAATACAAACACAAAAAGATTTCATGAATTTCATAGAATGTTCAGCAACAAGAGTGTAAAAAAGTAACAAAGGGAGTTAGTATTCTACAAAGCAAAAAATATATTTGAATAAAACGAACTATTCTACTTATAAGCTGCCTTGATGCTGGAACAAGTTCAAATTTTCTCCATCTTTCATAAATGTGACAAGTAATTTCAATGAAAATTTATTTCGTTTCAAATGTTGGATCTATTTATTTTACGAATATTCATTAAATAAATCGATGAATGTGGTTTCATACATAGTACGGTAAAACGGCATTCAATTACATTAAACACATTTTTCAAACTTGATGGGTAATATTGTACCCTCAAGAATAGAACTGCAGTTTTTGGTTTGTAGTAACGAAAGATTTCTGAAATATTTATACATTCTTTATACATTACAGACATTCTTTAACCAAACTTAAAGAAAAAGGTTTACTTTTTGAATACAGAAAATACATTTTAGTATTATTAAACAACAATGATAAATATTTGATAACAAAAACGAATTCCGTTAAGGGCAAGTAACATTGTTTCAAATGCCTAATTTGAAATAATGTTATATGCCAAACCGTTTTAATGAAAATTTATATTAATATTCAAAATATTAATAAACACAGGAATGCATCATAAAACCATTATAAACTTAATTAAACTTGATTAATTAAATAATTCTTATGAATAATTGATGTTTATAAATTAAAAGTTTATCTTAAAACCTAAAGTAAAAATTTTACTTCTATATGCATTGTATTAATCCTATAATTCTCTATACCTCTAATTACATTTGCAGCTTTTCGTTATAGATGAGATAAATTCATTAAGTGTTTTTGAATGATTGTTTTGTGTTATTATATACTAAAACTACATTCTCTACTTTCTTCTTCATATATTATTCTAGTACATTTTACTATAATTTCAGTTCAGGTATATTTTTGTGTGATCTCAGCAAATAAATAGTATTATTGCATCTGTAAGCATATTTAATATTTGTGCCTGGCAAAAGTGTGACTTCAACTTATTTATTGTTATAATAGTGTGTGATATCAAATGAGTGGCAACAGTCAGATGTTGACTTCTTTGAATTTGATTTAAAAAGAAGAGATGAGTACGAGTACGGTTGAACGAAGTTACGATGTACGCAGATACGAAGTGTAATGGTTGTGTTTTAACGTTCTAATAAATGTTTGTTTAGTCTTAGAAGAAGTCTTATGAATTTAGATCAAAAAGTCAACACATCTTAATATATTTAACAGCATTAATTTATTATTGCATAAATTTACAATGAGTTTAAAATATATATACAAATAAGTTCTTGGTTTATTTATATATAATTAAATTGTTAACATTTTATTATTACAGATTAGAACCCTCATTTTGTGAAAATTCAATTTTTTCCACCCTTTTGTAGACGAGACTGAACTGTTATGTCTTTAATTTCATGCTGAAGAGACAAACCCATATAAACAGAACAGATGATTTGTTTGGCGCATATAGCCGATACTTAAACGCATTTTTGTTGAGAATGTTGAGTAAATAACAATATTAAAGTATGAAAATAATTTTAAAAAATATACGCGCTTTTCTTATTAATATACCTCACTAAACTTCGATTCTTTCTTAGTACCATCCAAACTAGAAGGTTGTTTTTTGAAGAATTTATTGCGTAAAATAAATAAACCTTGTAATTTTCGAAATATCGTGAAAACTGTAGAAATATTATTTATCTTCAATAAAGGAAACCGTTTTAATTCTTTAACGTTACTTTCTGAAGCGATTATATGTGAATGAGATATGAGAGATGATTGAAACTTGATGAAAATGAATACATGCTAACTGAAGCTATCGGTTCAATTTGCGAAATTTCATGCTTTGAAAAGAAATATCAGGAGAAAGCCTGGTTACAATTATTTTCTTAAGCATGCTAACTAATAATGCTTAGAAAAACTATAGACTGAGATGCAATTCCCGATATTCTCTACAAATATAATAACATTTTTACCTGCGAAAAGAGTTACTGCATCCTGCGATAGAATCCTCTTCTCAAATCATTCAAATTCAGGTACTCGTTTGGATGGTACTCGATGGATAGTACTTGTCTAAAATAAAAACAATAATCATGAGAATGCAAGCAGTTATAAAAGGTGTATTTAAGCAGTTTCTTGAATTGAAAGAAAAATAAAAGAGTAAATATTTTCAGCATACTAGCATGGATTTAAATAAATAAAAATAATGTACTCCTCCATAAATTTACTTCAAGTGAGAGATAAACGTTAATAATTAAGTTAAGTTTTTTATAAATTTATTAAATATTGCAGAGATGAAAGAATACAAAAATATTCAATTTAGAATTGTTAAAAAAGTTTATATTAAAAGGGTATATATTAATCCTGGCGACATCAAATAAAGTTTAAATGATTAATATATAATTATTTGGAAGCATTGGTTGCACATTTTAACGGCTGAGTTACGAAGCATTTTTAATTAAAACATAGCTTTTTCACTGGAATTTCATATTCTGTAATTAAGAGAGGAAAATGAAAAATAGGTACATAAAATAGAGAAGAAAAGTAAATGCATAGTTAAAATAGAAATGAAAGTAATAAAATTAAATTAAAACTAAAGAAAAAGAAATTTACCAATATTTGACAAAACCAACTTTTAATGTAAAAAAAGGTGTATATTCGCAAACAAATTTAAATGAAAACAAAATATTTCCTCCGCGTCAAATTTGGAAGCAGTAATGAAATGATAATATTTGTCTCTAAAAAGTGTGTGTAAACTATGAATAACTGTGTGTGTTACTAAATAATTTGTGAGAAAGTTATTGCCAATAACAAATTAAGTTGAGGGTAGAATGAGAACTTTATTCTCTAAAAGATAATTCGGTGCATACACACAAATACTCTTTATTCAATCTCGACATCGACTATCCTATCAGATTTATTATTTTCAAGTTTTGTCTTGAATTAGGACTTAACTCTTTCCGATTATTCTAATATTAATTTGTCTCATTATAGATGGTTTTGATTTGCTGTCACATGCATTTTATAAACTAGATACTTCAATCTATGTTAGCACGTATCAAGCATTCGGTTGGTAACCTAGCGTTTGTATTTTCAAGTCAGACTCGATAGTAGTTTTTTGCAATGCCAAGAAGAAAAGGTAAGTTTGTTCAATTATTTATCAATTAATTCGCTTGCATTTAGGAAGTACATCAGTGAATGCAATTGTAAGAATATGTTTGTTTTTTTCTTTTGAAATTTCACATAATTTTGGATTTTGATAATTGTTTTGCGTCTTCCGTTACCTCTCTGAATCGAGACTTTAGGCTAAGGAGGGCGCTAAAACACAAATTTTTCACGCAGGATTTCTTTTAGTAATTTTCCAGTTGGTTTCACGACATGTAATATTAGTATACAAAATAATATTAGAAAAATACGACTTGAGGATTAATGGTTTAATCCTTAGTTAAAGCAGTCAATTCTCCTGACGCCGCAGTCATGTGACCAATGCAAATGTCATATAACGTTTTGGTGTGACATCTTGCATTTGTTTTTCTCCTGAAGGATGTGCAATAGATTTCAAAATTAATTTGCGTGGCGCTGTGACGTTTTTCAGGCGAACATTAATTAGTCCCATTCTTTGCTTTCCATGATTACACAATGGAATAAGCTTTCATTGTTCAGCATTTTCAGATTCTTTAACGTTTCATTCAAAAAAAATTTACCGCATATACTTTCTCTCTGTGTGTGTCTTTCTAATTATGGAAAAATATATACAATTTAAAATTTTTGAATTTAAATCTGTTGAATCTTCCATCAGAATGTGTTTTCATCGAATGAGGTTGAAGGAAATTATATAACAGATTTTATCTCAGATTCTACACAAGTTGTCAAAACTATATGATCACGTTTATTGACTATTTCAAAAGTGAGAATACTTTTGTAAGAGTCTTGACTACATGTAACTTGTTTCAGATATTTTTTAAAGGCAAAATTGTAGTTTTGGGTAAAAAAATTCAATACATAATACATTTCAAAAATATAAGTTATAATTAATATTTGATGGGCTCTGTTTGAAACTAGGATTTGTTAGAAAATGGAATATAATATGAAAATAATTATCAGTAAATCATTGATTTTTTTCTCAATAACTTTTATCGAACTGATTGTGTGAACAAAGTAATTAATAAAACTTTTATTTAAAAAGTAAATTTCCTTCACGTTTGAAATTGCTTCAAAATGGTTGTGAAAATTTATCCAGTCTATAAAAAATGTGTTTGATGATATGGCAAACGGAATTAGAAATTTATATTTTATTTGCGTAAAACTTTAGCATCTAAATAAGACATAAATTTTAAGATTATTATTATTCAGATAACAAAATATAATTTTATTGAAAAAAACGGCCAAAACCATCAGGTAAAACGTTGATGTGAAATCATGTAAACCACTGAAACAAAAAGTATATATCGATTCAATAATCATAAAAAATTCGAATTTCTTTATTTGTTAACAGATGATTAGTTATTTGAATAAATAAAACCTGTAACTTTTTAATAATTTTTTTTATTTAGCATGCATAATAAATATATGATATTGCTCAAGAATAAATCCATCTAAAAGACTTTGATACATATTTATTACAGCAGTAAAAACGGAGAGTTCATTGCATTGTTCCATTTGTGAGAAAGCGTGTATTATACACCATTAGCATATATATGGTTTGTTTTTATCCCGAATATTTGCTTAAAAGGCGTAATTGGTTTAAAATCGTCTGAAACCTTTGTGCAGCGTCTTTGTAATTTTCTAAAATCGACATGTAAAAGTGCTCCTTATATGTTCAATTGATTACCAATACTGTAAACTTATATTGAACATTTCACATATTATTTAAATTATGACAATTTTATTTCCTGCTTGTTTTCCCATAACCAGATTCTTTTCCGTCGTTTTACATAATCCATATCATTTTAAAAGCATTGTTCCGTATTTCAGAGGGCAATGACCTGTGTTCAGAAGCTACATAATTGCGAAACTGTGATAAATTAATACAAAATGGATACCAATTATATAGCCACCTTGTTACCTTGAAGATAATTTAAATTAATTAAAACCACTTTTAATTAGAACGCGTGTCACCCCCATTTTACGATTATATAATATTAAAAAAGTAGACGTCCTTGGCCAAAAGGGCAATGACTTACCTAAATTTTTTTTACCCCTCTTTTTTTTCATGCATTTCCTTCTTTCCTCCACATAAAAAAAAATCTTAAAGACGTGCATGGGGGCAGGAGGCCATCTTGAATACGGTGGTAGGGGCACGCCTCCTGGCACGCGCACATTGTTGTTGCCACCGGTTGTCGTAAAATGTTCCTGCAAAAAAAAGGGCAAAAAATGAACCAAAAGATTTATAAGTCATTCAGTCAGGTCTTAAAAAATTTCTTTTGTGTTTTTATTGGGCAATAATAACTTTTAGTCTAACACGATGCAAAAGCTTCCTTCCTGCATGTATTTTGGTTATTTATCTATTGCAGCAACAAAATGCTGGCAGGTGTGCGATGTTTTGCAAAGAAAATTGGCTTATTTTCTGTGTAATTTATGAATGTTCGCGAATGAAGTAATAAAAGCTATATATATCCGATAACAAGAGTTTCATGTGCTTTGGAACCATTCACGGTAAATTATGGTTCAAGGTTGAAAAATATCAATCTGTCGCCAATAAAGTAATGTTTCCAATTACTGATTTATCTGCATTTTATTTTATTTATTTATTTTCACTAGTTAGCAAAATAAATTTATCTCAAATGAATGGATGTTCAAACACCTAAACTTCGCCTCAAACCTACAGCTGCGGGTTGTACTGGTTGATCCCACGATTTACAAAGTTGATTTTTTCTGCTGCATACCACAAATTCAGCGGGCTAGTTTGTGTACGTCTTACTATTAAGCATTGAATTACTTTACATTATTATGGCGTTGAATATAAATAACAATTTGCTTCGTTTTAAAATCATTCTGATCTGTTTGCAGATGTTACATCTAAATAACGATTTTAAAATATTAGGCAGCTGGAAGGTTAAAATAGAATTCACTAAACTTTTTTCCTATCCCCATTAAAGTTAAAATAATCCTGCCGCGACTCCAAAATTGAAAAACAAATAAAGCAAAGTTGTAACTATTGGCAGTAAAAAGAAATTCAGTTAAAAGCAGTTTTTACATAGATTTTATCAAGATGATTTTCACACTGTTTAAGGAGTCGGTGAAGTTTCCACAAAAATTTATTCTTCCCTTGTAATTTTTTTTAGTTTATAATATGAACTTTTCTCAAGGAAAAAGTAAATGTATTCTTTTTTTTTTACTGTCGTTAAAATGAAAAACGTAATATCGGAATGATAAGAAAAAAAATCGTTCAGGTTTTCTTACATATAGAAAGTGCATTTTTAAAAAATTCTTAACTTTCAGAAAATGGAAAGAAAGGCTTTAAAATTTTCTTAATTATTTATCAAAATCACGAAAAAAGTTACTCTACAGCCCTAAATCCATTCAGTTTCCATAAAAATTCTATTGTAAAATTTGCAGAAAACAAAGTAGTATTTGTTAGAAGAAGTAATAAAAAGATTTATAAGTAATTTTTCTTCATTAACTAATCATTTGCTTAAAAAATCAATATATCACTTTTATCTTCTGTGGAAGTCAGGAGAAATAGTACTCATAATGAATAATAAAATAATAAAAATAATAACCATAAAATAATAAAAATATCGGTTTTTAGTTAATAATGAAATTAAAAATTGCATTAAATTATTTATACTTCAGAGGAACATTAATTCTTACACTTCTAGATATTATATAGTATAATTATATGTATAAAACATGTTATCAAGTATACAAGAAAAAATATTTTCAGTTTCAAAACATTAAAAAATTAACTTTTGAGTTTTTAAGTTTTATGGGATATCGCTGTAAAACCTTTTGTTTAAAAATAAATAAGGGTAAGATACAAATATATGAGTATAATTATCAAACAAAAAAGCATTCGTTTAATCTTGTTTATTTTGATTAAAATTCTTGCATTTAAAACACATTAAATTGGTTTCTTTTTAAATTTTTTATTGAAAATTTGGTTAGTCTTGTCAATAAAAATATTCACATTTTTCTTTAATTATTGCTTCTTATCAATATAAATTTTGAGCAGATATGTAGAGTACCGATAGTTTACTTGCAAATTTTCTGTTGCTTACCTTTGCTCGTAGAGGGCGCTGCTAATATCGGAATCTTCAATTTCTCGATTCGGTTGCTTCTGGTAGAATAACCTACAATGAAAACAAATACAACATAAAATACAGCTTTTACAGTGCTTTACCTTTTTCCTATGCATATTTTTTCAATTTTTTGTATAAATATTGATCGTTAGATCATAATTAAGCAGCGAAATAATTTAAATGTAATTAAAATGTTTACCAAATAAATCCGTCAAGTCAAAACACGTTGCATGTATTATTATTGCCTTTTATCAAAATAATGGAATGTTTCAAAACTTTCTATTTATTATAATCTATCACATTACGTAGTTTTATTAATTCTCAACGACTGAATAGTGTTTAAAATGTCTTTCATTGCCGGAACTTTGTTAGTTTTACTTTATTATACAAATTTCATATTATCCGTAAATAGTTGGAACAACATTCTAGCGTGTCTCAAATGCTTTAATTAATATTATAAAGCTTTATTTTTTTTTTTTAATATTTAAATTCGTCTAAAGTTTTTCTTCCGAAATTGCCACAATAAAAATTCATTGTTCATTTTTAGTCCTTTTAAAATTCTGCCTCTGCCATTGTTTCA